>JADBJO010005677.1:30000-72500 GCA_016801955.1 Conus betulinus | reverse complement strand
GGGAGTACCTAAATGTGTGCATAACTGCAAGGAGTAATTCACAACTTAACCTTGCCCTATGTGTATACTTCAAACGCGTGGACTGGTTTGTACTACGGTGATATATCGTTGCCCAATATGTACAAAAAGAATGTCGTAAGCGAGGACAGAACTGTCCTTTACCATTCACTTCACCTTGAGGAGACAAGCACATTCGGAAGAAATGAGTGTTTAATAGATTTGGGTGAATACTATTTTATGGTTATCTGTAAATATCATTCCATTGGCCATACTTTTGACGCAGTTTGTGAAGTAAGAGAAACCGAAACTGAAGAGGAAGAAAAACACGAAAATGCGACACAATTAAAAAAACGTTGAACCCTTGTCACTATCAATGAAACATTTCACTGACGACCTGTCCAGACGGTCACGTGACACATAGATTTCTTCTGTGTGGTTCATATAATGCGTGCGGTCTAGAACATGCACCATGCTTTTTTCCCCAACCATTCATTATGCACACAAAACACATCTGATTTAGAATGTAGTGGTACGTTTTCGGTGCCGATATTTATGTGCGACGATGCCGTCATCTTTATATCATACAGCCTTTTGTGTGACTTTGAACCTGACTGTCGAGATAATAGTGATGAAATCTTCTGTATGCACCCTTCATGTGTTCAAACATTCAGCTGTTCTAATGGTCAATGTGTGTCTCTACGATAACGTATGTGATCAGATGTTCCATTGTCACGACAAATCAGATGAGATGAGCTGCTTTGAAGACAGGTTCCACATGATAAGGCAGTTCTATTTCCCATCACCTGTCCTCATAATTTTGATGGTATGATGTTCACATCAACACCAATGAAGACCAACGAATCCTGTCCCAGTACTCATTACCGATGTCCTGGTCAGTTCAACGACTGCCTGCCTGTCTACACACGATGCAATGGAATGTACGACTGTCTGGACCACGAGGACGAGGACGGCTGTGATGAAATGACATGCCCAGGTCTCTTTCAGTGCAGAGTTCCAGGATCTGTCTGTGTGACGACCATCTTTGTGACGGTGGGCCCCACTGCCCCCATCATGATGATGAGATGCTGTGTGGTCCGTCATGCCCTCTGGGTTGTTTGTGTCAAGGTCACAATTTTCTATGTTTCCGTGCTTTCTCTGTATCTTCCTTCCCTCAGATTCGTTCTTTGGACGCAGCAGGTTCGGGAATTACTTTGAATGACGTACAGAGCCTTGTTTTTCTTGTCCGTTTGAATCTTGCTCGGTGTTCTCTATTTTCCGTGTCAAATATGAAGCTGTCTAACTTGAAATTTCTGGACCTTTCTGGCAACAAGCTCCAGCGTGTCAACATGACTCGTTTCGTCAGTTTAGTAAATTTACAAACATTATGTCTGTCTGATAAATCCTCTTACCTCTCTCTACTTAGATCCATCCTCTATGATCCTTCAGAGTAAACTAACACTAATCGATTTGTCATTTACCTCTCTCACAGTGTTTGATTCCAAAGTTCTATCCAGGTTTCTGAATCTCATGAAGTTAAATTTAACTTATACGGCCATCTATGCTGTCAGCTCTGATGGATTTCAGTTCACACCACGACTTAAGGAATTGCATTTAGAAGGTAGCCCTCTAAAAGCGTTTACTGCAAACATATTTGAAAATCTTTACCACCTGCAAGTCATCAGTACACAGAACTACAGACTGTGTTGGTCAACAAATACTCCCAGTTCACTTTGATGATGCTTTCTGTTTTTTTCCCAGCATGATGAGATTTCATCGTGTGAAGATCTGCTTCAGTCAGGAACGTATCGTGTCTTTCTCTGGTTAACATGTGTTGTACATCAATAATCGGCAATGTCTTCTGCTGGGCTGTGCGTTTGTTTATGAAGAACGTGATCTCCCACGGCACTTTTAATGTGCTTGTCACTAACCTCACCGTGTCTGATTTTCTAATGGGCGTCTACCTGGCTGTTATTGGAATGGCTGATGAAACAGTTTCGGGGAATATATTTACATAATGATCACACGTGGAAAAAATAGCACAACATGCAAATTGGCTGGATTTCTATCTTTGTTGTCTTGTGAGGTATCAGCTCTGATCATTTGGATTATTACGTTGGATCGTTTTCTTGTATTATGTTTTCCATTCAACACCTGGCATTTGGAGAGGTTATCAGCAATAGTAATTTGCTTCGTGATTTGGCTGGTGGGCCTGTTTCTTGCTTCTCTTCCCTTATTTCCGATGAACAAGGACTGGGAGTTTTATGGCCAGACAGGCATATGTATTCCCTGCCAGTGTCCAGGCAAGGGTTCAAGGGAAGAGATTACTCTTTCAGTATCTTCATCGTTTTCAATTTTGTTCTCTTCATCATGATCTCTGTAGGTCAGTTTTTTGTTTACAGATCAGTACAGAAAAACTCGTTAAAAAACAGTTAGCTAAAGCGTCACGGGACATGACCATAGCTCGTCGGCTGATCTCTGTGGCTGTGACAGATTTCTTGACCTGGTTCCCCATAGGACTGTGTGGCCTTTTAGCAGCAACAGGTATTCCCATTCCCCAGGAAATGAACGTGGCTTTAGCTATCTTTGCACTGCCCTTAAACTCCGCCCTGAATCCCTTCCTGTACACTGTCAATACTTTCGCAGAAAAGCGGGGGGAAAATCTAACGAAACGAAACTTCTGAAATGGATGGAATCCAATGCTAATATGATCCCTGACTTGAATACCGCTTAATGTCCTGATACCTCACTCTCTCTGTGTCTGTCTGTCTGTCCGTCTGTCTAGTCTCTCTCTGTCTCTGTCTCTCTCTCTCTCTCTCTCTCTCTCTCTCTCTCTCTCTCTCTCTCTCTCTCTCTCTCTCTCAGACAATTCTTAAAATCGTTTATAAAATATATCTTATTTTCAGTAGACACTGTGTGTAATCTCTCCTCTGAACCACGTCAGGTGTTCTCAAGAACACGACTGCTCTCAATAACTAAGGAAATCCATTACTGAATGCATGTGCTGCATTAGATTTACGTATTTCAATTGGTTTTGTGTGAAGGCGAGCTGCTGGTCGTAGGATTGTTGATTAGTTTATATTTTCAAGTAACTTTGTCATATTTGATTTTGACTCATGAATATCATACGCTGCTGAACGTATTGACTCTGACCGTTTACCTGTGATAATTCATGTGCTGTTTCCTAATGAAAAACAAACACATAGGTACGTAAAAGAAGGGCTGGACGACTGCAGATTTGGAAGGGGATGAAAAATGGTAGTGATGCGAGGTAGGACCATATCAAGACAGTGGCTGAAAAAAACCACTTGAACTGGATCCAGATTTCATTCAGATCTAACAACGGTTTTTAGATATAAAGATGGAAAGAAGTAAGAAGTTTATCCAGATAATGGGGGATCAGAAAGTGACATGTGTTTGTTAGTCTAAGAACCTAATGAAGCTCTAAGGTCAGTGGGGGATCAGAAAGTGACATGTGTTTGTTAGTCTAAGAACCTAATGAAGCTCTAAGGGTCAGTGGGGGATCAGAAAGTGACATGTGTTTGTTAGTCTAAGAACCTAAGGAAGCTCTAAGGTCAGTTATCTTACCAATCTGTAAAGCAGAAACGACCTGCGAAAGATCAGGTAATAATAGAACAGAAGGCAGTGGAAAATAACCCCTCTAGGGGGTTGGGCCACACCCGGTTCATGACTCCGGATGTCCCTCTGCTGCCCCCTTTTTTTTTTTTTTCCCCATCTTGGGATGAGCCATGACTGGGATTCGAACCCATGCCCTTCTGGACATGCTCATTTCCACTTAATGACTCGCGCACTAACCACTGAGCCACAGGGACACCTGATATTTGTAGGAAAGTTAAGCCTTATGAAGTTCACTTTTGTTCCTCCTTGACCAGATCCAACTTGAACACCTCTCTGCTGCGCTTCTGCCATTGCTTTCAGGGGGCTTTGGTTTTTTCCCTCCCTGCAACTGAGAGCTGTTTCATGAGGCTGTATGCAGACGTTCCCACAACCCCCCTAGCTCCAATTTCTGCAGTGAGGACTTTGACCTGATAGCCTTCTCTCCTCAGGCTGTTTGCCAGATCAGCATACTTTTCAGTCTTGTAGATCTGAGCTGCCTCCATTCTGTTCTCATATGCACCGTGAGCTCGATCATGATCAGCTGCTTGGTTGACTGAGAGTGTAATACTATGTCTGTTCTCATGCCACTCTTGCTGATAATCTCTGGGTGACTATTCATTCTGGGAGGTCTGCTGTGCACTCCCAGTCATCTGCCCCGTCCAGCAGCAGACTCTGCCTGCATGTTCCGAGTGGCACTGTTGTTCTTGGCCATGATTCGCTGCCTCCTGCCGTGAAGAATGTTGCGGGTGCTTTTGGAGTCCTGATTTTCCCTTTTGTGGTGTGTGGTACTAGCCCAGACTACTTGTACAATCTCTTTGAGCACTTGGTTGTGCCTCCATGTGTACCTTCCTTGAGCCAGGGCTACTTTACATAGCTTAGGACATGCTCCCACTGTTTGTTTTTCATGGCAAAGGGGCATGAAGGATCGTCTGTTTTTTCCCCACTTCACCAGGTTTGCATTTGAAGGCAGAAGGTCATATGCAGATCTGAGAATGAAGCTGATCCTGAGAGGGGCCATGTGCCAAATGTCATTCCAAGTGAGACTCTTTTTGGAGTGCATTCTCCCACGTTGTCCATTGCCCTTGCTGGCTCTGCTGGACTGCTTTTTTGGAGTCTTTGTTGGTCTTCTTCTTTTTTCTCATCTCTCCTGAATCATCATGTCTCTTTGGGCTTTTCCTTTGGCCTTTGACCACCATTCAGTTTTGGTCACCCCCAGTCCTTGTCTGTGGTCTGTGTGTGTCTGTGTGTGTCCTGTTTTTCTCTGATCTTGAGACTTTCTTTTGCAGAATCCATCGCCTCTTGAACTTTCCATTTTTTCTGCCTGTCTTCAGCTGGGGCTTGATTGCTTCAACCACCTTGTCTCCTGAGTCCTCCAGCATGCTTTGAAGTCTGATCTTCCCTGCTTTATATTCCTCCAGGATGGATTTCAGTGGTAGTTTCAGCTTTGCTTGGCGACAGTATAGCGCTATGTCAGTCAGACAGGGTGGGACACCAAGCCATTTCCTTGTGAACTTGTTGATTTTGGATTCCATTGCCTCCACTATGCTGGTGCAGATGTCGTATATCATCAGAGGCCATAGGAGCTTTGGTATCAGCATGAACTGCAGACACCAGACCTTGTATTTGCCAGGGAGCCCACACTGGTCAATGGTCTCCAAGCCTTCTTCCGACATCTGTTTGGTTTCTTTTGCTCTTCGTGTGTCTTTCAGCGTATCATCATACCATCTTCCAAGGCTCTTGACTGGCTCTTCTGTTTACTGTTGGAATGGCCTGGTTGGCAACACACTGAGACCACAGATTCGGCCACTTTTCCTTTCCTCAGTGAGAGACTCCGTGATTTCTTGGCTTGAACTTCATTCTGGATGAGGCAACTATGTCGTCCAGCCTCTCCAGCACGTGACGTGTCTCGTCTTCTGGATGAAATCACTGTAGTGTCATCCATGAAGGCCTTGAGAGGGGGCATCTTGTATCCATCGCCAAGGTCTGTTTGTCTCTGCGTTGCTTGTTGCTGCTTTCAAGATGACTTCCACTGTCAACACGACACAGTATTGGGGAATGGCACAGCCCATTGCAATGCCCACTTCCAAGTTGATCCAATCTGTTGTGTACTCCTTGGTAGAGAACCGCATTGAGAAGCCATTGAAGTACTTCTTGAGCATGTCGCGGATGTTCTTTGGCACATGGTACATCTTAAGAGCCAACTGTATCATCTCATGGGGTACAGATCCATATGCGTTTGCCAGGTCGAGCCACACTACGTCCAGGTCTCTCTTTTCTGTTTTTGCTCTTTGGATTGCGTCCCAGATCATTGTGGCGTGTTCTACACGCCAGCCACGCCTGGAATGCCACCTTTCTGGACTGACACATCCAAGTACTTGTTTTCCATGAGGTACTTGGTCAGCCTTGCTGCCATGACAGAGAAAGAAGATTTTCCCTTAGACGTTCAGTAGTGATACTGGCCTGAACTGGCTGATGTCACTTGAGTTTTTTCTCTTTGGGGATGTACACACCATCTGCCGTCATCCACTGGCCGCTGATCTTCTGATTTCTCCAAGCTGATCGCAGCAGCCTGTGGAGCCACTCCAGCACCTTGGGACATTTCTTATACAGCTGGTAAGGGTATTCCGTTTGGCCCTGGTGATATTTGGCTCTGGCTTTGTCGACCACCTTCTTGATTTCCGCCAACGTTGGAGGCTTGTCATTGAACAGTTCCTCAGGGTTGGTTGGCCACACCAGACCTTGAATGTCGAGTGGTGCTTTGCTCTGTGAGTCAGAGTATGTTTTTCTCAAAATGCTGCTCAAGAACTCTTTTGTCCACACTTAGGGTCCCAGATTTTGGCTGCTCTAACAGAGTTCTGGCTGGCAACTGGAAGGGGTCTCTGAAGAAACGCTCTTGTGTCTCTTCTTCTTTTTGCTTTTCCTCTTCCTCGCAGATTCCGCTTTGCTGAGGACGCTGTGTTTTGCTTTCAGGTCTTCCCAGAGTTTTTTCCAAGCCTTGTTTTTTTCAGCTGGCAGAGCAGTCTTCATTTGCTTCTTGAGGTTTTTCTTTTGGACCCTGATCTTGTCCATCTCTTCTTGGCGTCTGGATTTCTTTGGAGGTGTTTTCTCTTTGGGTAGTTTTGCTCCATAGGCGTCTCTACATGTGGCATACACAATGTCCCCATATGTGGCTAGTTTGTGTTCCAGGGTGCTTTTCCCCTATCAGTGCATCGAGTCTTTGGACTTTTTGCATCCAGTTTCTCCCAATCTTCAGTCTCGTTTGCTCGTGGCAGGTTTGAGTTTCAAGCTATTAGCATTCTTGTTTGCCACCACTGAACACCACTGAAGTGACTCGGCAGCAGTGCAGTGTCTCCTCCAGTTGGTTGCCTCTTGACATTTACTGCTCCCAGTGTATTGCCAGCACAAGGGCTGTGGCGGGCCGGGCCAGGCTGTGACTGTAGAGGGGGCTCGGAATGCAAACGGTATAAAGTGTAGGCGACACTTTTGGGCCTATGCTTCAGGATCCATTAAAGGATGCAAGGGAGATCAAAAGATATGGAACAGTCTGAGCGGTCAGTTCTGCTGTTCAATAACCCAAGCATTGTCAGCGGCTGAGAATTGTGCAGAACAACCTTTACTTGGATCTCCTAAGAGATGCAGTCTTCCACTGATTGACCAAACAAATAAATGCTGTACAATAGTGGGAGAAAACAAGTGCAGGCTACAATTCTCCCATCATTACAGTAATGACTTGGCAAATATTTGATCTTAGAGGAAAAAAAAAAAAGGGTGGGGGTGGGGGGTGAAGTTGAAGAAAATGGGAACATAGAATTAAGAAAATATATTATAAATATGAAAACTCTTCACTAGCTGCATGAGGAAACCATTGTAATCCCCCCCCCCCCCCCCCCCCCCCCCCCCAAAGCAGATCTATTTGTATTACCTGCTCTTAGGTCTTTTGTCCGCAAGATTGGACTCATCAAGGAGATACAGCTGACCGAGTCTGTGCTCTGGGCGTCAAATAGAGACACACCACAGTCCATAATTCTAAGGTTTTCTCACCACCAAGGGTTCAAAAAAGAATCCAACAGCAGCCCCAGAGCAGCCAGCGAAGGGTAGTAAATGAAACAAAACGAAAGTGTGGATAGAAAAAAGTTTGCTGAAAAACCAAAAACATTATGCAAATAGTATAAAATGTAGGGACAATCTTTGAGCCTATGCTTGAGGATCCATTCAACCATGCAAGGGATATCTATATCTATATATATCTATCTATCTATCTATCTATCTATCTATCTATCTATCTATATATATATATGTGTGTGTGTGTGTGTGTGTGTGTGTGTGTGTGTGTGTGTGTGTGTGTGTGTGTGTGTGTGTGTGTGTGTACATATGTAATGCTGAACTATTCAGTAGTGGGGGGAAAACAAGCGCAGGCTAACAATTCTTCCTTCATTATATCAATGACTTGCAAAGATTTAAATCTAACAAGCAAAAAAAAAAAAAAAAAAAAACAAAAAAAAAAAAGGAGGGGGGGGGGGGGGGGGGGGGGGGGGAGGGGGGACGGACGGAAGGGAGAGGAACTAAATGAGAACATAAAATTAGAAAAAAAAATATATGTAGCATAAATGTTAAATCCTTCACTCGTAGCATATGGGAACCATTGTAATCCCTCTTGAAGACAGATCTATTCATATTGCCTGCTCCTGGGCCTTTCATCGGTTGGATAGGGCTTATTAGTGACACATGGCTGATTGTGACTGTGCTCTCTTGGCATCAAATGGACATACACCACAGTTAATAATTTTGTAGTGCTTTCACCACCATGGCTACAACAAAATCCAACAGAACCCTCTTTTGGGCACGATTACACACACACACACACACACACACACACACACACACACACACACACATATATATATATATATATATATATATATATATATATATATAGAGATAGAGAGAGAGAGAGAGAGAGAGAGAGAGAGAGAGAGAGAGAGAGTGTGTGTGTGTGTGTGTGTGTGTGTGTGTGTGTGTGTGTGTGTGTGTGTGTGTGTTCTACAATTTAAATGCTTTCTTACATATGCTCTTGATCTTTACCCTCTTTGTACCTCCAAGAAATGTATGGATATTGCGTGTCTTGATTCTTGTCCATCTTTTTGTTAGCTCGCTGTCTCTGTGTTGAGAGAAAACAAAATACAAAACCAGTGCTATGGCAGGTTAACAGCAGACTGCAATATTTTGAACAGGAATTAATGTGGAGACTGGGCTATCAGTTTGATGAGCTTTAAGATCAAGAGACGGTTTCTAAACAGGAGCTTCTGATGACTGAATTTGGCAGTGATGGAATGTGACTGATTAACGATTTAAATGGGAAATGAAGGACGTTGATTCAAATGTTCTAACAGTAGCATGCGGAGATGGGAGAGAGCGTGACTAGTTGTAACATCGTATTCATTTTTATCCTGTGTCAAAATGATGCAAATTCAGAATGAAAAAAAGGCGTAAAGACTACTCTAAGGAAGCAGAGATCACGTGGTCGATTGTCACAAGTGTGGGATATGTCTGATGTCTCTCAGACAGACCACTCAAATGCTCGAAGCTGATCTTTCAGAGAGTGACTACACCAGGTTAACATTTTTCTTGAACTACAGAGAGCACCCGAGAAAGTGGAAATGATTTTATAGTTAAGGACTGCTGACATATCCACTTTGTCAGCAAAATTGTCTATTTGTGTCTACACAGCAAGATGGGTTTTCGACTGTCATCTTTCTCCTTGACTTTTCTGTGTTGACTCCATCGTTTGGCCGTGAATGGGAAACTCGTTAATCCAGGAGGGCTCGCAATGTCTTGTCCGGTTGTTCAGCAGAGCAGCACATAGAAGGAGAGATAGCTGAAGGTTGAGCAGTCTGCGAGATGCAGATGTCTCGTTTCATGATATATTCAGAGGGTACAGTGGGAAATAGAACACATAAGTTACAGCATGCAGAGGAGTGAACCGAGCTGAGAGCGTGGACTACAGAGGGGAGAGTGTCACCTTCATGGTCGCACATTTCTCAGTTCAGGGTATGATCCTGTACAGAAACGAACTAATCAACATGCTTTGACACGCCTCACTTGTTTAAAGAATAAACCAACTCGATGATATCCGAAATGGTAGGATAGTCAAATGGTACATTTAACACTAACGAAAGACAGGTCCGCCTGAACCCAGTATTACATTATTATGCAAGAAAAACCGTAATGAATGTAAATAAGTACGAATCCTAAAATAATAGGTTTTTTCTATGAACAAAATTACTTTGAAGTCAATCCGAAATTCCCCTATATTTGTTCATGCTCCTTTGTGTGTTCTGTTTGACAATTGAAAACAATCCAAACTCTCCATGCATTTTGTTTTTGCTCTATTATGGGTCCTGTTGGCAAGGATCAAGATAATTTGATCAAGCCAATTTCGGATAAATGTCAATTTGGGTATATTTGTGTTTTCAGTGGTTGGTGTGGTGAGCATTTACCGACCGCAGGGTATATGAGCAGACTTGGAAAACGTTTTAGGAACATTTCTTTGTTCTGCGTACGTTGTGTTGACAGTTGTCCAAGATGAATGGGTGACGTGAATAGCATTCTTTTGGAGCCAAAGGAGTCTAATTCTTTTATCATGGAAGCAGGAGTGACCCTTCTTATTTGTTATTTAAACTGCTGTGATCTTGGTATTCAGATAATTTCTAATTAAAAGAAACAAATATACACCCATAGGTTTCTTTTTATTGGAGAAATGAGGGCATGCATTGTGGCTCTGATAGGAATTACATATACCTTTTCAAAAGGATTTATGGTAGAAATGAAAATATCCCCGGTTTTCATTGCCATTGAAATGTATTTTGTGGTCTGACAATTACAATCGAGAGAACCTGGATGCCCAGATGACATAGTACATTCTTTCAGGACAGTGTTCGGCGCCAGCTTCCACAAACACTAGGAAGCTTCTTCTTGGACTGATCTGTAAGCTTCACAATCCTATTAGTGAAAATCGCGATAAACCAATATGACTAATCAATTTAAATTGTGTTCAAGCGTTTGACACGATTCACAATGAAAGGGCCACCAACATAGACTGGGCTTCTCCAACGGACAGGACTGTCACTATTTGGAGACTGCTAGAGTTGCACATCTCTTGCAATGTGTCCAGAAATCCATGACGCGACGAAGAAGGAAGAGGCATGCACGCAATCATTTCATATTTGTTATTACGAAAGACTTACGCTCAGAAAGAGAACACAACAGCCCTGTTGGACATAACACCTACTATGAGCATCACGAAGGCGCCTTGGAGTAAAGCTGCACGATGGTGTTGGTCAACCCCTGCCCAATATTAAAGTTCTTCAATGTGGCCCAAGTGCCTCTGGTTATACTTTCTCGAAAGCCGCCATGTTGTGTGTGTGTGTGTGTGTGTGTGTGTGTGTGTGTGTGTGTGTGTGTGTGTGTGTGTGTGTGTGTGCGTGCGTGCGTGCGTGCGTGCGTGCATGCGTGCGTGTGTGTGCGCGTGCAGCAAACGGTATAAACATCAAAATATGTTTGATGGTTCTTTAGCTTTTGAAGAATCCAGCTGGTTATCAGCAGTGATGGTTTCTGTTTGCGGTTGGTTTTGAGCGTCGCTTTACTGGCGTGAAGTAGTTCTGGCAATGTTGGAGATTTCTTTTCGTCGGATGGGTGATTAGTGATTGAGTTCATCACAGGAGCCACTCCGCAGTGAGTCAGATTTCGTAGCAGATGGCAGTTAGGATATCAGTTACCACACATCTCCGCCACGTTTCGAGAGTCTGCGTGGATGTGGTTGATGCCTGCCGCCTTCCCACATTCAGCAATTTCATCGCAGCTAAGGCACCTTCATATAGTGCTGAAAACTCATTCTTCTTTAATGAATCATGTACTTTTTGGTGGTGTTTTCTTCCTGTGTGAGACAATTGCTCTCTTTGGCTTGACTTGTCCTGCCTGTATTTCCCCGTTCAATCTTCTTGAGCAGTTTTAAGGTCTTTCTAGCATCGCACATGTCCAAGATGGTACATGCGATCCATTGTTTTGATTTCCATCTGCTTACACCTAGAACCTCTGTTGTTGTTTTATTCATCATTTGGTTTTACTTGTGTGCGAGAACTTCAACGACTTCTTCATCGAGAAGTAAGAGTGAGAGTATTCCTCCTATAGTTGCTTGGAATTATTCAAGGATATAAGGATCTTTCAGTTTGTCAAGGTTGAATTCGAGATGGCTGGCTGCTTTTCTCTCACGTCTTGTTCGTAAAAAGGACATTAAAATTCATCATGATAAGGTCATGGTCACTTCCAACATTAGCTCCTGAAAATGTCCTTGTTTTAGCCTTTTTGATTCACACCTGCACGGGTTTTTCACAAGGATATGGTCTATCTGGCTGTGGTACTGACCGTTTGGGGAGTGCTATATCCATCGTGGGATGCGTTATGCTTTCTAAGAGTGCCATCAAGACCAAGTCATTATCACTGGCACGTTTTTCGTCGGTGCAGTCCTCTATATTCGGTGGTCTCATACAGGTTACTGTTAGAAAATGGTTCCATATTTCAGTTTGAATATGTTAGGGCTGTCATCTATCTCCATCTCTTTCCAACATATTCCTGGAGCGCATCATGACAAATGCATTTGAAGATTATGTCATCACAATCAACATTGAAGCATGAACTATCACGAGCTTTAGATTCGCAGATGACGTCAAAGGCCTTGCAGGCAGAGACCAAGAAATTGCCAAGCGTGTTGAACGACTTGGTTAAACATCATTAAAACATGGCATGGAAATGGCGCTGACAGGACCAAGGTGATGGACAGCCACAGCACCGCCATCAATAGTGATACAACCGTCCACAGTCAGAAGAAGACTTTTTTGTTTTTGCTGTCCCAACCTCTGCGCCACCTCAGAGGCAGTGCACCCATGCCGCTCATTCCGACACCCCGTCCACAGCCACAGCCACAGCCCGGTCGGCCCCGCCGCAGCCCCGCATTGGCAGTCCACAGGGAGCAGTCAGTGTCAAGTCGTTAAGAGGCAACCCACCGGAGGAGACACTGTACTGCCGCTGAATCACTTTGGTGGTGTTCAGTGGCGCCTGTTCTGATCTAACATACGCAGGACACCACCTACTAAACCCCCTACTGACGACAATAATTGCTTAGTCGCGGAGCCGGCGCGAGTGAGCTCTCCCTCTGGAGGGCGCCACCACGTCCATCCAACGACAGCCCCCATGGACTCGCCGATATCGGTGACCCCGACGGAACCAAACCTTGGCCACAGACGTGGAGAGACACATCGAAACTGAGGTAACTATGACAGCAGGGCATGAAGGGCCACAGAATTTGAGACTTTTTTTTTTATGCTGCTCGATGAAAATGAGATGATTAAGATGATGCTACAGATTTCCATTTCGGTCTGAGACTACATGACAGGGCTGTACTCTACGCTTCCTTTCATAATATATCCCGGCGTCAACCAGGCCCGAGAGATACAGGCACCTGCAGTGTTGGTCAGGAAATTTGAGCAACACTCTCAGAAACGCATCCATTAAGTGGATGAAACTCGACTGTGTGGTCCCAGTCTTCCCAACACGAGTCCGCAGCAAACTGAACTCTGGGTAGGAGCCGGTCGGGGCAGAAAAAACCCACATGACTCTGATAGGATTCGAACGCACGACCTCAGATGAAGACTTTGTTCAACAATTCACTCACTTGGTATTCATTATAAGCGAGCTGTCTACCAGATCTAATCACAAATAATATTCAAGATCGTGATAGGTTTTTCTCCCTGACTTTGTATTAGATCTCTGGGTATATTGTCTGTTCCAGCTGGCTTTTTCGTTTTCAGAGCGATTTTCCGCCTTGGAGAACAGCTTTCTTCAACGGGTGCTGCCTGAACAAACAGCATTCTTCAAGGAGTACTGTCTGAAAATACAACCTTCTTGAAGGAGCGCTGTCTGAAAATACAACCTTCTTCAAGAGTGCTGCCTGAACAACCAACCTTCTTCATGAAGTGCTACCTGAACAACCAACCTTCTTCATGAAGTGCTATCTGAACAACCAACCTTGGTCAAGGGGTGCTACCTGAGCAAATAACCTTCTTCAAGGAGTGCTGTCGGAACAACCAACCTTCTTCAAGGAGTGCTGCCTGAACAAACAGCTTTCTTCAAGGAGTGCTGTCGGAACAACCAACCTTCTTCAAGGAGTGCTGCCTGAACAAACAGCAGCTTTCTTCAAGGAGTGCTGCCTGAACAAACACCTTCCTTCAAAGGGTGCTGCCTGAACAAACAGCTTTCTTCAAAGGGTGCTGCCTGAACAAACAGCTTTCTTCAAGGAGTGTTGCTTGAACAAACAGCTTTCTTCAAGGGGTGCTGCCTGAACAAACAGCTTTCTTCAAGGGGTGCTGCCTGAACAAACAACTTCCTTCAAGGGGTGCTGCCTGAACAAACAGCTTTCTTCAAGGGGTGCTGCCTGAACAAACAACTTCCTTCAAGGGGTGCTGCCTGAACAAAACAGCTTTCTTCAAGGGGTGCTGCCTGAACAAACAGCTTTCTTCTTCAAGGGGTGCTGCCTGAACAAACAGCTTTCTTCAAGGGGTGCTGCCTGAACAAACAACTTCCTTCAAGGGTGCTGCCTGAACAAACAGCTTTCTTCAAGGGGTGCTGAACAAACAAACAGCCTTTTTCAAAGGATGCTACCTGAACAATTTTTTTTTCAAGGGGTGCTACCTGAACAAACGGTCTTATTCAAGGGGTGCTACCTGAACAAACGGTCTTATTCAAGGGATGCTGCTTCAAGAAATGGCCTTCAGCGCTTTTTACTTGAAGAAACGGTTTTCTTCTGGTGATGTGCTTGAAACAACGGCCTTCTTCAGGGCTTGCTGCTTGAAGAAACGGTCTTCTTCGTAAGTGTTTGCTTGGAGAAATGGCTTCCTTTAGAGGGTCTCGCTTGAAGGAACGACATTCTTCTGTAGGTTCTCTTTGAGGAAAATAACTTCTTTGGTGGGACTGCTTGAAGAATAGACCTTATTCAATGAATGCTGCTTGAAAAGACGGCCCTTTTTCGGGGATATTGCTGGAAAAAAAGGCCTTCCTCCAGTGGGTTCTGCGTGATGAAACGGCCCTCTTTGGGAGGTGGTACCTGGAGCAACTGTCTTTTTCAGTGCTTGCTGCTTGAAGAAACGGCCTTCTTCAGAGGGTTTTGCTTGAAGACACAACTTTTTTGAGGGGTGTCGCTTGAGGGAATGGTGATCTTCATTGAGTTCTACTTGAATAAATGGCCTTCTTTAGTGAATTCTGCTTGAAGAAACGGCCTCCTTCAGTGGGTGTTGCTTGAAGAAGGGTCTTCTGTAGTGGTTTGTTGTTTGAAGAAATGACGTTTTTCAGTGAGTGTTGCTTGAAGAAATGACGTTCTTCAGCGAGTATTGCTTGAAGAAACGGCCTTCTTCAGTGGGTGTTGTTTGGAGAAACGGCCTTCTGTAGCGAGAGTGTTGCTTGAAGAAACGGTCTTCTTCAATGCGTGTTGCTTAAGAAACGGCCCTCTTCGATGGACATCGCCTTAACAAACGACTTTCAGTGGACATTGCCTTAAAAAGCGACCTTTTTCAGTGGACATTGCCTAAACAAACGGCCTTTTTCAGGGGACATTGCTTTAGCAAACGACCTTTTCAGTGGTCATTGCATCAACACACGACCTTCGTCGGTGGACATTGCATCATCATACGACCTTCTTCAGTGGTCATTGCATCAACATACGACCTTCTCCAGTGGACATTGCATCAACATACGACCTTCTTCAGTGGACATTGCATCAACATACGACCTCTCTCCATTGGACATTGCATCAACATACGACCTTCTTCAGTTGACATTGCAACACACGACCTTCTCCAGTGGACATTGCCTAAACAAAGGACCTTCTTGAGCTGATGTCATCTTAAAGACATCCTCCTCGAGGGGGACTTGGCAGAGATAAAAAAAAAAAACCGGAAAGGAAGGAAGGAGAGGAAGGGGAAGGGGATAGAGGGTGGGGAAGGGAAGGAAGAAGGTGGGGGTGTAAGAAGAAGATCAGAATGGAAAACCAGGGACACACACACACACACACACACACACACACACACACACACACACACACACACACACACACACACACACACACATGCGCGCGCGCACACACACATACACACATCCATAGATAGATAGATAGATAGATAGATAGATAGATAGATAGATAGATAGAGAGAGAGAGATAGATACGTGAATGCTGTATACTCTCCATCGATCATAATAGTATACAGACTTATTGACAGATGCTTGCCATTCATAATGGCTTTTAAGTTAATCTTGTAGTTGTGTCTGACTAAGGCAACAATTACCACAATTAAAACATGTGCACATAATATTCACAACAGTATTACCACAGAAGGTCAGCGACATCTGCCATGGTGTCAACAGTTTCATATATCTAAAGGAATCCAACACGCCAGCTATTCAGGCCAATGTGTCAAACTGTGAATGGACCTTGCCACAATTCCCAGCCAGTCATGGAGTGATATTTGGCATCTGTGGCCGCTTCACTCCATTCTGTCTCATGCATGTCAGGGTACCGCCTGGTCATTTTTCTGCAATGTCGTATTCAAAGGTTGGCGTACTGGTGTGACTCGGTCTCTGGGATCACAAAACTATTTTTTGATGAAAGACCTTTGTCCACAAACTTGTATGATGACTATTCCAGTTATACAATAAGATGCAATAAACACTCGCGACAGGAAAAAATTATTGAGTCCTCTTCACATCGCATGTTCATTCTGCATTATAATATTTCGGTTGTGCAACTAAATATCGAGGCAGTTTCAAATCATAGCTTTATGACAGTGTATACAACAGCCGTGTCTGGATATACGTTTGTAGCACTTCAAAACTTTAAAAAATCAGACGTAATAAAAACTGAACTGCATGTCTCCCCATCCTACGTCATCATGGTCAGCTTTCAGGGAACATCCACAGAAGGCTGTGGAATGCACATGCAATTGAGTTACCAGGAACACGATCAACATCATCCAACGGTCATGCGTGTGTGTGTGATGGAAACGATTTACCTGCACAAGTACTACCAACCGCACATCTTTACATCCATACTGAGAAGGTGGAACAACGTCAACTGTCTTTAACAGAAAGCAGCAGACTGAAAATATGGTTTTCTTTCCATCGTAAATCTGCTGTTCCCCCTGTGCTAGTCAGTGGCTTGTTCAATTGTTGTGTAGAACACTATCCTCACTTTCAGCAGCATCTTCATTGCAACCTGAAACCACAATGTGAACAAGGGAATGACGAAACAGAACACTGCTTCTTCAGCAGTTCTGGTTGTCAGGGTCTGGTAGCGTCACATAATAAATGCTTTAAACACATTGTTTTAAAAATATGACATAACTCATTTAATGGCAACATACACTTGTCAAAAGATGGGGGGGAAATTAGCCTCTATAAAATCAAGAAGAGAACAGGAGGACATTGCAAACATTTTCATGAACCATGAATCGTTTGAAGTCTATATAGGTTATACTTCAGGTTGGTATTCTGTGCCTTTCATGTACAGTAAGTTCCGTAAGTGGTCAGATAACACCATGATCTACAACTTGAATCACTTCACTTTGAGAGTTCGTCATATGGCCGAGAGGAAACGTTTCGGTTATAAACTTTCTTCAATGATTTTGGACTTCGGTATGCTGCTGAGACTTGTATTGCAAAATAATGTACTTTGTGAAACAAAGCAGCGCTCAGGAAAGTTGTTGACGGTCCAAACTGCACAGATTCCACAAATTCACGCTCCCATGGTCCACTTTGCTCAGACAAAACAGTTTATGCTTGTTTATGAAAATGGTTCTCTGTCTCATGTCTTCCTGTCATGCGATCCCAGTAGCCATCACTGGAAAGCAATGGTTTTACAGGCGTGTCCGTCTGGAGCTTTAACCGCTCAGAGAAATGGGCAGAATCTGCCTGGTCACAGCATTACAGTGCCGATGTTCCTGTGCGATGGGGACATGACCACAGTGCCATATGATTTAGTGTGTGACTTCAGGCAGGACTGTCCAGACAGCAGTGATGAGTCGTTTTGTAAATATCCATCGCAGACAGGATTTCGATGCAATAACATTCAGTATGTCCGTATTAGTCAAACGATGCAATGACTACTCAGACTGTCTTGACGATTCCGATGAAGTCAACTGTAAATGGAAATTTTCCGGTTTTAAATTATTCAGGGATGCAGACAAGAATCAGAAACTGCTCATCAACCATGATGGAACAGGTTACTTTATTCAGCAGATGATGAAATTCTCTGAACGATGCCCTGACACTCATTATAGCTGCACAGCTGACTGGTTCTATTGCCTCCCTGTCTACACTCGATGCAATGGATTCGCTGACTGTACATACGGCGAGGATGAGCAAGATTGTGATTTGCTGATGTGTCCTGGTTTTTACAGCTGCAGAGCATCCAGAATTTGTGTCCACCGTGACCATCTATGTGATGGCTGGGGTCAGTGCCCACAGCGAGATGATGAATGGTCGTGTGATATGTCTTGTGCAGAGAGTTGCGTTTGTCAGGGTCAGTCATTCCGGTGTTCACGTTTCTTCTCTATGGACCACTTCCCTCAGTTACGTTTCTTGGATGCCAGAGGCTCGGGCATGAGTCTGGAAGATCTTAATTGTAAAGCAAACTTGATTTATTTGGATCTTTCACTTTGTTCAATGATGAATATTTCAATAACAAATCTTAACAACTTGCAGGTTATGAACTTAGCTGATACAAAACTAAGAATCATAAATACGGGCATTTTAGGGAGGTTACCAAACTTGAGAATTCTTATACTGGCAAACAATCCTCTAAGTTACCTAAAAGAAATATCATAATGCCATACACTACGTAGCTAAGAAACTTGACTTATCCAATACAAGTCTGGTTATTTTGGACTTTTTTTTGTTTCCCTACTTACCTAATTTGCGATCTCTAAATCTATCTTTTTGTTCTATCAATCGAATCCAACCAAGAGGTTTGAGAAATGCACCACAGTTAAGTGAGCTAGACATCCGAGAAAATCCAGTGCGCACATTCCCTTTAGATATATTATCCCCGCTAAGCATGTTGAAGTCTGTCTCTGCTTCAAAAATACGTATTTTGCTGTGCAAATTTACTGCCCAAAGAGCCCAGTAAAATACGATGTTCAGCACCGCCTCCCAGGCTCCATTCCTGTACAATGCTGCTCCCAAGCCAGCTGCACAGGATTTTCTTCTGGTTGATTACCATAGTCTCTGTTTTGGGCAACATCGTTTGTCTCACAACTATGCTCAGAGTAACAAGCATGTTTCATACCAATGCTACAATTTTCATGACCCAATTTTATGTTGCCAATATCTTGATGGGAATGCACACAGGCATAGTGACAGTAGCCAATGAAATATTCTATGGACACTATATGCAGATTCAAAACACGTGGCCCAACACGATTATTTGCAAGGTGGCTGGTTTTCTTTCTTTTTTATCCTATGAGGTGTCAGTAATGGTATTTTGGCTCATGGCTATGGATCACATCATACTGTGTTACTTCCCTTTAACAACATGGAGATTCACTTACACTAAAACAATCGTGATTTGCACAACAATGTGGTTGTTTGGAATCGTGTTGACAGTAACGCTGTTCCTTACCGGACTGTCAGAAACAGAGTTGTATGGTCAGTCTGGTCTGTGCCGTCTCTTTCAGCTTGATTGCCACCACCCAAATCAACGTTTAGACAGGTTTATGTTCATCGTCGCCTTCAACTATCTCTTCAGCTTTGTGGTGATTGTTTGTCAAATCAGCGTGTGTCAAAAAATGCCAAAATACCGAATTTTAGCAGATTTTAACACAAGCTCATTGTATTCTTCAGTTCGTTTTCTGGTAAAAGTGGCTCATACTGATTGTGTCTCCCGGCTTTCATTTGGTCTTTCGTGTGTAAAAGTTGTTTGTTTGTGTAATGGTGTATCAGATCAGTTTCACACGGCTATGATTGTGTTCATGTTACCTATTACTTCCGCCCTCGCTCCGGTTTTAAATATGTGGACTTTCGTGTCTGAACGGCGAAAGAATGCCCAAGAAAACAGATTGCTGCAAACGTTAAAGTCTCGGCTAAAGATTCCATACAAACGCTCATGAATACATTGTTTTATAAGTATTTCACGTCGGAATATGCAACATCAAAAACAATTCTCTCTCTTTCTCTCTCTCTCTCTCTCTCTCTCTCTCTCTCTCTCTCTATATATATATATATATATATTTTTGTGTGTGTGTGTGTGTGTGTGTGTGTGTGTGTGTGTGTGTGTGTGTGTGTGTGTGTGTGTGTGTGTGTGTGTGTAGCTAGCCAGCCAGCTAGATATATGCAAAAAGGTGTGGAATTTATTGATGGATCCAAACCGCAACACCATAGAAACTACTACTACTTACTTTTCTCAGGATGTTTACGCCTAAACGTAATTTATAACCTGCATTTGTGAAACTGAACAACAACATATTAGGATCGTTCCTATGACTGCCATTAAAACCTGAGTTTACTGACTATTTTTGTCTGACATAGTCTTGCTAGTACGAATGAAATGAACAAAAACTCTGATGCTAAAAAAATCAGTGACAACAAAGTTTTAATTATCTTCTGAGAGAAACGAACAAACTGATTGCTTACTACAATGTCAGTGTTTCAGTACACATTACATTTACATGAAATGTACATATTGTGACTTTCTTAAAGTAAAACATTACGATACTAAAAAAATGTATTACGAGTGCAAGGTGTCACTGGTCCGACAATGAAGTAATAAAGGGATGCATTGAGGTATGGGCAGAAGCATTCATGTCTTCATAAACAAACTGTGCTCTCACAAAGGGGCACGCACTCTGGTAGTAGCATCAGGCCCTCCTCACAAAGGTGACGGGAAATCGTAAACATTTTAAGAGGAATGGTTTTATTTACTTGGCTCCAAGCCTCCACCCCTCACCATACAGTACATTCATCTGTATCATAGAAAATGTAAACAACACACAGATAAACCAATAAGTATCAACATCCAGATAAATTGATAACTGATAAACCTGGAAGACAACATTCCAATATTCTGGCTACAAATATAAACACAAGAGAGAGAAATAAACATTGGGAACTTGCCGTCTGTTGAACAGTGTTGGTTGCACAGGTTGGATCCCACATCAGTCACTGCCACCACGGTCGCATTGACCTCCTCCATGAAGCTGCCGCACTGTTCGTGTCCGACCAACTGGCCAAATCCCCGTCTCCGCTGCCATTTGTTCTCCCTTAGGAAAGGGCTTCTGCTGGCCTCTCCCACAGGTCTTTAGTGCTGCAGGCACCCCCTGTTGACTGGCAGCTCCCTTTCTAGGCTTCAACTGGCTGACACGTCTTGTCGTCTTCCACCCTCACCCAGAAGACAGTTCTCTACGGTCGTTGGCTCCAAGGCTAAAGCAACCTCCGCTTCTTGCCTCTGTGTATTTCCCTCAGCCCTCAGCAACACGGAATAACTTCACCTTCCCCAAGTGAGTCACACTTTCACTGTTTTTGGAGCGTCTTATAATGAGTTTCAAAGTGAGGTGACTGCACGGTTCAACAGAATACATTTTTTAGGTTTGTTTTATGATCAGTTCTTGAACAAAGAGGCAGCAAGTCACACTTTTTCAATCAATTGAATCACTTCACACACACACACACACACACACACACACACACACACACACACACACCACCACCACCACCACCACCACCACCACCACCACCACCACCACCACCACCACCACCACCACCACCACCACCACCACCACCACCACAAAAACCAGAAACCACAGTGACTTCCACCAACAACGGTAAAAATGGAACAAATGAGTCTCCATATTACTTTGGCTGAACCAATGGAATCACTAGTGCACCCCTATACACACGCATCGAAGAGTAGGGTACCGTGTAGTTAATACATAATATCTAATTGTAACTCATGTTCGATTCCCCTAAACTACCCATTGTACCAACAGCCCAGACCTCTCCACATGCCAGGATCGAATACCGCAAGTGCTTACCTCGACCCACAGTCAATATGGTGCAAGCCACCTGAAAGATTGAAGCCTTCCTCTGGGTATTTGCCCTGAACGGTCATCGATATCTATTTGCAGGTTGATGGTCACTGAACCAAGGCGTCGACATCTAACACAACGGCCTCTCCTTAAGGCGGCTGAAGAACCAAACGAGTAGCCGTTGGTGGAGGTGAGATGCCTTCCTCGCCCAGGGAAAGTTGATACGTATATGTTACTATCCCCCTGGACATGCGAATTACTCTCCAAGTACTCTTCGTCCCTCTAAATCGAAGTCGGGGTACCCCTACATGTGTACTGGAGTTCGCACACTTGAAGGACCCCAGGAAAACTAATCTCAACATCGGCAAAATAATCTTGATTTGCTTAAAGCACTGCAAAACATTCAGCAGGGTGCTCAGAACAAAGAGACATCCCCTCCCCCAAAAGGATGTTCCACACCTGTTTGTTCTATTTGCTCTGTGTCGTCATTTCCGCTAGGCGATTTGGAGTCGTCAGCTGCATTCGCTTGGAGTTAAGGGCCCGTAATAATTTCGTCGTGGGAGCAAAAGTTACCCTACTTGCTGCTTGTTATTTACTGTTTCCTGCTTCAGTTAACATTTCCTTTCATTCGAAATCAAATTGAGGTTACCTGTATCCGTTGTTGTTTGTCCGTGTGTTTGTTTTTGATTGTATTCCAGATCGAAAAGGCTGTGCCAGTCTTGATTAAATGTTAATTCGTGTGTGTGTTCATTTCTCCAGTCATTGTTGCTGTGTGTAGAAGTGTCAGGTACAGGATATAAGGGCAAGCTCGGGACATCCTTTTTCTTATAGGATGTGTCCTTGGTTGTTCTGGTGCACTGTGCTGTCATTTTTGCGAGGCGATTTGGTGTCATTATCAGCATTCTTTTGGAGTTATGGGCCTGTAGTTACTTCATCGTGGGAGCAAAGTTACCCCACTTGTTTCTTATTTACTGTCGAGTTCAAGATTTCCTGTCATACCAACCTAATTGAGGTCGCCTGCTTTGTGACTGTTCGTCTTCATGTTTGTTTGAGTTGAGAGTTACGGGCATCTGATCATTTTATCACGGGAGCAAAAATTACCGTACTTGTCAATCAAATCAAAATTCATCATCACAACAACCATATCAGCCACCTCCAATCCCTCTCCCTCCATACCTCTGATCTTAGATAAGATAAGATGATGTTGCTATTAGCCCAGTCAACCGCAAAGGGCCATATCAGGGCTGTCACCACGTTAAAATCAACTCACAAGTCATTCATTCACACAATTCTTTAAATACATCATCTAAAAACTCACCTAAAAGTTTGTTAAAAATCTTTCCTCTGCAAAATCTCAGATCCGATGAAAACTGTTAACCTTTTTTTCAAGAACTCAAAGATCGCGTCAGGCGGAACATCTCTGAACAAGGTTTTCATGGAATCTGCTGTAAAGTGTTTGTGTCTCACATCGTGCAAGTCCCAACACTCTAAAAGAATATGTTTCATTGTGAGTGGAACATGACATGGAATGCACCACAGAGCTTCTTCACTATTTTTAAAAGGTAGGAATGGGTAAAATACGAATGGCCGGTGTGCAGCCGGCACAGAACTGTTTCTTCTTTACACTACCAGACGAAGATGAGAGGAACTCCTTTAGGTTTGGACGGATCTGAAAGAGTTTGTTATCCGTCTGTGTATTCCAATCCTCCTGCCAGAGATCTCTGACATAATCATTAATTTTGGGTTTCAGATCTGAGCGGGGAATAGATATGTTAGACAGTTTCTATGTTGTGGCATTCTTGGCTAAACGATCAACCATTTCATTCCCTTTGATGCCAACATGACCAGGAACCAGAATAATGTAACCATCCGCTTTCAACTGGTAGAAAGTCCAAGAAGTGTAAAAGTTCTGGATGCTGAAGGTTGCGGCCAGCTATGGCCTCAAAGCTGACAGTGAATCTGACTGAACCAGAAAGCCCCCCTTCTTAGACTGTGAGATTATCCTCAGTGCCAGAATCAGAGCTCAAGGGATATGTTCTAACAATATTTGAGAAGGAACGCCAGGGCAAAAGGCTGCACAGGCCACTCCATCTTCAGACTTGGAACCATCAGTGAAAATTTTCTGATAGGATAGGAATTTCGACCAGAGGTCATCATGCAATGCCTTGTATGCCAGAGAGCTGGTGGACTCTTTGCGAAAAGCTGCAAGGTCAAAAATGGGGAGTTTGTATTATACCCACCCTACTTCCGATTACGGAAGATGCCGAAGATCGTGTACTGTCCGTCATTCAACGAGGCCTGCGCGCAAGGCAACCCCAGGGAACCTTGGCGCTAGCGGGGAAGGTAGGGCGGGCATTAGAGTCTGACATGGTAAGTATACTTAGCCAAACAGGGAGTATAATACAAACTCCCCATTTTGGCGTCGTATACTATACCATGTCAGACCATAGCAGAATTTAAAGGAATAGGAGGAGGGCCGAGCGCCCTAATGGTTCCTGGGTTAACTGTTATGGCTGCATTGGCCGCCACAAATGAAAACCCCTTAGAACCATCAGCCCTGGTCATGCGGATGTCCCTTAGATAAAAGTTTATGAAAGGGTTCTCCGAACGCCAGTAGGCTGCCTCCAGGAGATGGCACACGGGGACAGAGTGCTGGAACGCTGTGGACATGGCCAACGCTCTGACCTCGTGGGCTCGAGGGGAAAGGGGCTGGGAGGTCTTTGTGGGGGCCGGGCATAGGCAGATTGATAGTATAGAATAGCCACCTAGAAATCGAGCCCGCCGAGATGTCTTTCTTGTTGTTGGGGTTGATGGAAATAAGGGAGGCTTCTCTGAGAGGAACGCCTGGGGTGGGAACGCTCCCAGTAGTATCTGAGAGACCTAGAGGGTCATAGGTCCATGTCCCCGCTGCCTTCGCTGCCTAAGATATCCGCTAGGGAGCGGATAACCAGGGAAGGAGAGGTCGTGCCCGGTTCCTGGTTCTTCGCTAAGAACTCAGGCAGGAACTTAAGCGAGACCGATCCGTCTCTGAGAAAGGCGATGTCCCGAGGGTCACAACTGAGGACCTGAATCCCACTTCGCCTCCTGGCTGAGGCCAGGGAGAGAAGGAAGGTGGTCTTGAAGGGGAGAATGACAAAGGGAATAGCACGAGGGGCTCGAAAGGGGGGTTTTCTGAGGGAGTCAAGAACCAGAAAGAGGTCCCACATGGGAGCGCGCCTAGGGGACTGAGCTTCCCGTAGGGCCACCCCCCCCCCCCCCCCGAGATAGTTCTCTAAGGAGAAAGTTATTGTCGAATGATGGGCCGCCCAGCTGTCAGATGGTGGTGCCTACGGCCGATCTGTAGCCCCGAATGGAACTAGCAGAGAGCTTTCGAGAGGATGAAAGGTGGGATAGGAAATTGCCTATCTGGTGGGATAGGAACTTGCCTATGTGGATGTTGGAGGGGAGGAGGTAGGGGACCGAGTTAGCCGTGCACCACGTGACCCATCTCTCTCTCATCGCGGTGGTCGCAATTTGGCTGGCATAGAAGCCAAGCGTGTAGGCGAAGCATCTGGGGATTGGAGTGAGGGAGGCCCGAGCGAGGTTGTCTGAGTAAGTCCCACCAAGGGGCTAGCTGGAGAGGGGGAACGTGAGTGAGGGACCTGAGGTCCGGGAACCACAACTGAGTCGGCCACCACGGGGTTATGAGGATGAGTTTGGGTCTCCAGCCTGGCCTTCCTGATCACTTTGTGAAGTATGGGGAAGGGGGGAAAGGCGTAGGCGAGGAGTCCCGTCCAGGGAGGGAGGAGCGCATCGACCGCGTACGCTCGGGGGTCCGGGAGTGGAGAGACATACATGGGGAGTCGATGGTTGTACCGGGTCGCAAATAGGTCGACCATGGGCTTGAACCAGTGTTCCCAGACGGTGGTTAGTGTCAGCTTGTTCAGGGTCCACTCTGTGTGCAGAAGGGTCCCTGACCGGCTGAGAGTGTCTGCCAGGATGTTGCGTGTCCCCGCTATGTGTCTCGCACGGAGGGTGGCTCCCCGTGCGTGGCACCAGCGAAGGAGGGCCTCTGTCCGTAGAGAGAGGCCGATGGAGTGGGGCCAGCCTGACTGCTTCCAATTCTAATATGTTGATGTGGAGGCGAGCCATCTGTGCGTCCCACATCCCCGAGGCATGACTGTCCAAATTTTTGGTAAGGAAAAGGTCGATGGAGGCTCATCTGGAAACTTGGAAAAATCGGGCTTAACACTTAGGTCTAGACCTGCATTCTGTGCATGAGGCTGCACACGAAGACCAAACGGCGGAATAGAGTTGGAGTTGTTTTCGAATTTAATTTGGAACTGAGGGTCAAAGATACATTCATAGGCAGGGTTTTCCGGTTCCGAGACCTGTCTGATGTAGTAATTCAAAAAGACAGTTTCCGCCTGCGGTTGGACAGTGAGGGTTCACCTGACTCTGCATACAGGCTGTACACAGGGGGGGTGGTGCAGAATGCTCCAAGACAGACGAAGCCTTCCAGTTTGAAATACCAAGATGTCCATAGAAACTTGTGTGCCTGGAGATTCTCTTGTTTTGAACTCTTCTGCTGCTTTCCTCTGTGGCTAGCCTATAAACAGCATGGCTGGATACAACTTGGAATGTACCACTCAATACTTCAAGAAGCCATTTGCATCCCCATTTGGGTGTACACTGAAAGAAACATCACATCTTGAACACTCTTTTTTTGAACACACGAACAGCGTAAAAATATAAGCATATAAACAATGCAGCTGACATGCATATTGATGGGATCGTATTGTTTGCTATGGAAGCAACTGTCTGGATATCCCTGTACAGGTCATTTTTAAGCCACATGAGACAGAGCGTCAGTTGCCAACACATAAACAAGTCATTATACAGATCAAAGTGTTTGACATAACTGTACTGATCAGCATGCAGTCTTAAGTCTTTGACGTCACTACGCTGCTTGGGACACGAACAAAAGTCCAGCAGCTATTGTCGTCGTTGTCTTCGGCAGTTTTTTTTTAGACACGTCAATTTGGAAGAAGTTTGTATATGAAGTACAGATTTGTAGCTAAGACTACAGACTGACATTAATCAATAAGTACCTTACCCCATCACGAGGTCGAACTGTTTTCACTACAGCTCACTTGCAAATTGAACACGTCTTTTTTCGAAATCACATGAAATCAACTTTATCATCTCAGAAGATGAATTGCAAGGCAGTCGCTCACATATCTATCACAAACAAATAATCAATTTGACAAAAGCGGAAAACACGTCTTCTTAATTCACATGCTTATGATGAAAGGAAACAGATGAAAGAGTGGCGGACACATTGTGCATTTTCTCCCCTTCCCTTCTCCCGCACCATTTGTTCTTCCGTCATCCTGCCCGCGGAGAGAGAGAGAGAGAGAGAGAGAGAGAGAGAGAGAGAGAGAGAGAGAGAGAGAGAGAGAGAGGCTTTCAAACGAATCAAAATACACGGAATAATCTTGTAAATACATGAGGGTGTATACATATATGCTTACACATTCTCTCTCTCTCTCTCTCTCTCTCTCTCTCTCTCTCTCTCTCTCTCTTTTTATAAATGATAATCTGTAACAAGAGCTGCACTGTACCAGCCTAACCACACTGAAGTTAATGGATGACGTAGATGCTTTTTCCCGATGCTGAACAATGAGCTACAAGCCACCCATTTTTTAAGTCATAGCCGACTCAGTGGTGAGCTAGGAAACAGTACAAACATAATGAATTTGTTATCTTAGAAACTGGTGTGAACACTCTCCCTGGTCACATCTACGCCTGTAGCTTATTGTGTTTCACATTTGCTTAACAACTGTATATCTGTTTTGTTATTTTGTTGTTTTTACACAAATACGAATTCGTTTTCGTTTTTGTCTTCCTACCTTCTTCCTCTTCTTCCTTCCTTCCTTCCTTCCCTTCTTTCCTTCTTTTTCTCTGTCTGTCTGTTGTTTCTGTTTGTATAAGTAGCACATTATCAGAGTGAGTGTGCCAGTACACCACACATTGGAACATTAACAAACCCAGATACTTTGTATCAAACGCCAAAACATTAAAAAATCAGCAAGAATATGTCCATTTGTAAGAGAACATACAGACTATGCATAGCGTATAAAAGACTGGTTGAAATAAAAAGAAAAAAAAAAAAGTCACCGCCTTAGGTGCTCCATCGATCCGACAACTGATGGCACAAAAAAAGAAGAAAATTATGACCATAATGCTTAGTGATAAGTATTGCTATCTATCATCAAGACTGTTGTCACAGTCATTACACTGATAATTCACATTCAATATATCACGCTCCATGCTTGATGAAATGGAAGCGAAAGAAAAAAAAAAAGGAGGAAAGAAAAGGAAAAAAAAAAAAAGGAGAAAGAAATGAGAAGAAGAAAATTTGCGTTATATTTGAGAAGGTATATTTCTCCAAAAACGGAGTACGGCTGCTTTTGTGGCGAGATTTGAAAGTCATGCATGCTAAAACTGACCCCAGTCGGGGTGCTCACAAGAAGTAATAGCTTGTGTGCACAGAGGAAGAAGAAGAAAGAAATACTATCTTTTTTAACAACTGTTATGCTCAATTGTAACTATCTTTTTTCTGTCTTCTGTGTGTGTGTGTGTGTGTGTGTGTGTGTGTGTGTGTGTGTGTGTGTGTGTGTGTGTGTGTGTGTGTCTGTGTGTGTGTGTGTGTGTGCGTGTGTCTTTGTTTTTATGCTTTGTTACATTTATGGCCTAAAAAATGATACACAAGCCATTAACCAGCACATGATATATTTCCATGTTGTACGTATAGAAATACTTTTCTTCTGGTTCTTGGTTCGGCCCAGTTAGGCCAGATTTTGAAAAAATTTCTTGGATGTATTCTGTGTACTTCGTGTAAACAAAAAAAAAAAAATGAAACAAAACACCTTCTTTAAGTACATATACTTTGTATTTCTTTCATCTTTCTCATCAATCCATCATAATTCTAGTTACACAAAATGACAGAATTCTGATTTATACAAAACCTTTATTTACTGATGTGTTAGTAATGTTACTGTTATATAAACAAATATGATGATGAATATATACAATGAATGAAAAAACATGGAATATTTACTAAGAAGGAAGAATGAAAGAAGAAAATATGGAATTGAATGTGAATTTATTGAAGAAGGAAATCAAAATTGTTCAAAACTAAAAAAAAAAAAAAAAAAAAAAAAAAAGAAAATAGTGGGAACACTCTGTGATATAGTTTCCCGTAGTTGAACGTTACATCGAGTTAAACCGTCACGTGCTTGGATGTAAGTTTTATCCATATGCTACTAATTCTCGATTCAGCCTTCTGATTCTGTTCCAGATGTCATATACACTTCTGTTCTAGTGCTTCAAGTAGCAGACCTCTGTGCATAACACAATCCACGTTGGACCTTCCACCACTACCTAACGCTTATCCCAGTATGACGACTGAACTGTTTGTCTGTGACCCCAGCTCACTTCCCACATCCTGAACACTTTCTGATGCTTCCCCCCATGCGTGAAAACTGAACTTTTTAGTTTACAACCCCGATGCACATCCTACATCCGCAAGATGTCTTGGCGCTTTCCCCCGAGTAACCCCTGGCCTTTCTCTTTTTAGGCCTCCTCTGCCTCCCGTATCTACCTGTAATCCGTATCTCATATCGCAACACTGTATGGTTCTTCCTACAGTACGAACATTGAACATGCATGCAGTTAAAAAAAGGCCTGGCTTCGTGTCATTTGCTCAGTCAGTGCACTGTTTGAATATTGTGATTTTGCCAGACATTTTCCCAGTTGACTGACCTGACTGAAAGAAGATTTTCTGGGTCTGTCTCAGAACGTAGGCAGATCAGTTTGCACGAGGGGACAGGCTACAATGTTTGAAGCAAACACTCATGACATTGATTAATTAATGGAGAAGCCAAAGAAACTGTACAATGATTGCAATTGAAGTCAAATGTGTAAGCTGTTTTTACAACTGTCTTCATACACAGCGTCACAGGTGACTTTCAAAGCAACCTGTACAGAAAAGGTATAAAAAGTCCACGTCTGTTGATCAGAATGTAAACTACGGCAGTATCTTCATTTGTTTTGCTTACATAGTTACACTGATCAGGTGGTCTTTAAATCAGGGCTCTCAGGACAGAAGGCACTCCCAAACACTCAGTACTGCTGTGTTAATAAAACTTCAACACAAAACATTTCATAAGATTAACCAGAAGTCAAATGCAGGGACTTCAGCAATCTGTTTCAAGTGGACATAACACGATGTGCAACAAAACTGTTTGCGTTGATTCAACCATGCAGGTATTCTCTCGTTCACCAACTTCCACTCTTCTGCTATTGCTGGAATTGAAAAAAAAGATGAAATGTATATTCCTTTCCAAGCCCTACCAAATGGTTTCACCAACATATATCATCTTGTTACATTCAAGACAACCTTAAGACAAATAACAGTGGCAACAACTTGATGCAATCCCAACAACTTTAGACTTCGCCGGCACAGCTTCTGGTGAATCAATGAAATCAATGTTTAATAAGCTTATCTATTAAAATTCCAAGTGCACCTATTCCACGTTCGCTCTCACTGGCAAGTACACTTTTAGTGGCACTGGCGGTCTATAATGCTATATCAGGTTTCACCTGCCTCATTTGACAGACAGAGCATTTCTCATTGGATCAGCTTACCTGCCAGCTTCTTACAGACCCCAGCAACGAATGACTGATCTCAGTAGATGGCACAAATAGTCACATGAGTGGTCTCAGTAGATAGCAGAGGTATCAGATGGTCAGACTGAATAGTTGCCACAGAAAGCTCGACGGCCAGTCTGAAGAGTTAACAAACAACGCTAGTTAGCATGTCTAAATAGCTGGCACGGAAAGCTAGATGGTCAACTGGATTACTTTAAAGAAAAGGTTAGTAAGTTAGTTTGCAAAGAAGTCAAGCCAGTCTAAGTAGTTGGCACAGAAAAAAAAAAAAACGGTCCGTCTGAATCGTTGGCAGCAGAGCTAGATGGTCAGTCTGATCAGTTGCATTAAATGCTACATGGTCAGGCTGATTAACTACCATTAAAAGCTAGATGCATGGTCTGATTAGTTGGCATAAAATGCTAGATGAGCAGTCTGAACAGTGTCACAGAAAGCCAGTCTAAATGGGGGAGGTCGTGGGTTCGAATCCCATCAGAAGTCATGTGGGTTTTTCTGCCCCGACCGGCTCCTACCAGAGTTCAGTTTGCTGCGGGCTCAGTTGGGAAGACTGGGACCACACAGTCGAGTTTCATCCACTTAATGGATGCGTTTCTGAGAGTGTTGCTCAAATTTCCTGACCAACACTGTAGGTGCCTGTATCTCTCGGGCCTGGTTGACGCCGGGATATATTATGAAGGAAGCGTAGAGTACAGCCTTGTCATGTAGTCTCAGACCGAAATGGAAATCCGTAGCATCATCTTAATCATCATCATCATTCTCATCGATCAGCATTAAAAAAAAAAAAAGTCTCAAATTCTGTGGCCCTTCATGCCCTGCTCTCATGGTGACCTCAATTTCGATGTCCTCTCCACGTCTGTGGCCTTGGTTTGGTTCCGTTGGGTCACCGTATCGGCGAGTCCATGGGGGCTGTCGTTGGACGGACGTGGTGGCGCCCTCCGGAGGGAGAGCTCACTCGCGCCGGCTCCGCGACTAAGCAATTATTGTCGTCAGTAGGGGGCTTAGTAGGTGGTGTCCTGCGTATGTTAGCTCAGAACAGGCGCCACTGAACACCACTGAAGTGACTCGGCGGCAGTGCAGTGTCTCCTCCGGTGGGTTGCCTCTTAATCTGCATCGTTGGCAGAGAAAGCTATATGGTCAGTCTGAAGCTACATGGTCTGTCTGACAAGGTGGCACAGAACGTTCACTGATCGAAGTTGGCAGAGAACGTTCATTGGCAGTACTTGGCAGAGAATGGACATTTGTCTCTCTCTCTTTGAGCACCCGGTTAAATTTCTCATCCAGGGCGACAGTGACGTAGTTTTTCCAGTCGTTCATGTCTCCTGCAACAAAAGACAAGGACGAAAAGAAAGGGGTCATCATGGCAGAAGTCACCCACAGAAAACTTCAGTAAATGAATCTCTCTCTCTCTGTCTGCCTGTCTCTCTCTCTCTCTCTCTCTCTCTCTTTCTGTCTGTCTCTCTGTCTGTCTGTCTGTCTGTCTCTCTTTCTCTCTCTCGCTCTCTCTCTGTCTGTCTCTCTGTCTGTCTGTCTGTCTCTCTCTCTCTCTGTGTGAGGGGGGGTTGAGAGAGAGAGAGAGAGAGAGAGAGAGAGAGAGAGAGAGAGAGAGAGTGGGCGGTATATATCAGCAGAACCATGAGCTTTTTCCTCTCTGGATACCTGAGGAGCTCAGTGGTCACAGCACTCAGCATGCGTCAGAGGGGGGCGGGCTCCAGCCTCAGACAACCAACATAAACCCCGGCATTTTCGTTGCCCATCTTGGCGTGTTGCTGTTCTGTCAGTATCAGTGCAGTGTTAACAAAGTGCCGTCTCCTGAGACGATCGTTCCTGTCAGTGTCTGTCGTGTTACATGAAGTGGGTGATGACATTAATCCTGAATGGAACCGACCCAAGCTTTTTTCTTCTGTCAGTGTACGCAGTGTAGTTCTTAGACTCATCAGCTGCTACCTGGTGACTCTCCTTTCTGGACTGGTTCTGCCCCCCAGCCTCAGGGGACAATCCATTGGTGTCCACTGGACGGCTCCCATTTCTGGAAATGTCCATAACCCTCAGCCTCAAGGACATGGTCTGTACAGCTGCTGTTCTCCAAGCCTAGACTACCTGGTCATCTCACAAAGCAATGCTTTAACCTCAGTCTCCTGTTGTCTACAGAATTAGTACTTCAGTGCTTAAGACGACAAATAATGTCTCTTTTAAGTCTGTTGCCAACCGCTGGAACAGTCCTTAAATATCTCACACAAAAGGGAAAACAGTGCTTTTTCTTTGGATTGTCCACTTCTTGAAGATGTATCCGATGACAGCCTTTTTCTCTTCCATTCAATGTTGGCTTTAGATGCATCACAGCTCGGAATATACGCGGGTAAGAAGAACATCGGCGTTTTGCAGGTCAAGGATTTTGAAAAGCTGTAATGTGTGGCAAATGTTTAGAAAAGCTGGCAAGCGTGCTTTTTTGAAAGTTTAATGCTTCCTAAAAAGCCAAGTCAAGATTTGCCATGTTATGCAGGTTCACAGGTTTTTTTTTTGTAGTAGTGAAGAAAACAATATGGCCGCCTGTCGAAAATGATTATCTATGACGCGACTACTCTGGAATCTTTTTGATACAAAGAGCAAATTCTCAGCAGTTTGTTTTACACCATTGGCACTTATCCTACTACATTATAACTGTACTAAGTTGAAAAACACCTTAATTATTTTGATACATCCTTTTTTTCTTTTTGCTACAATCGCCCTAACGGTCTTGGAGTGGTTGTTTGTTTCAGACTGACAACTGAGTAACGTGACAATGGAACCTGTTTGCAGTCTAAAGCGACCCATTCAGCCTCCTGATTCACAGGACTGTTTCATCTGTCAAGAGGAAAGGAAAAGTGACTGGCAACAGCGTGGAGAACAAGGACTGGCGACGTTAAAAAAGTGCTGCAAAGAAAAGGGACAGTTTGGGTGATGTAGACAACAGGCCTGCAATTGACTGAATATAAATATGCATTGCCTTCAAATCTTCCTCAGAATACTCTCTGGTGTCATGTCTTGCTATGCAGCCTTTACGAGTAAAAAACCACATAGAAAGACTTGAGAATATAAGGAAACGTTCCTGGCCACAACAACGTGAACCAAATACGTCAACCCACAAGCTAAGGAGCGCTACGACGCCAGTCTGCTGGGAGGCCTGCATCTTCTGCCAAGATGCCTCTGTCAAGGGAACAGTATGTTCAGTTACCACATTTAGATGAGTGATAAAATTCTGGACTTGTCAAATTATGACCAAGAAATGCATGTACGATTGGCAGTAATCAGTGCCTAATAGCAGCGGAAGGAAAGTACCATCCCAAATGTTACAAGACGTTTGACTGTAATGCCTCAAAAACAAAAGAGACTGCTGAAAAGACTGATCTGGCTATGGAGTGGCTGGCTGCCGAAATCAGCGAGTCTGCCAAGAAAGCACATGTACTTCAGCTCGCTGAAGTTTGGAATCGCTGGGCTGGCACAGAAGGCAGACATTGAGATACCTGCATCATACATCAGTAGAAGGTCTACGTTCAAGGACAAACTCCAAGTGGCTGTGGGAGATTCATTTGACTTCATCACTATACCTAAGAAAGATGTGTTGCTCGTCCCAAGGAAGTTTGAGCACATGCCCTTCTCTGACCTTACCTGAGATGATCAGGAACCGTGTCTAATCCCCAAGTATCAACCGCCTGATGAACAGTTTCTTGAAATGGTTCATGTAGCATTGGAACTCAGGGGAGATATTCTGGCACATCCCAGATATACGGGATTGTTTGTAAATGAAGATCAGTTGATGATAGAATCTGTTCCTGAACGGCTATTTATGTTTGTTCGACTCATTTTTGGAGGGCTGAGCCTCTTAGAAGGATGTGAAGATGAGTCTGAAGGCATAAACATGGACAGGAAAGAAGAAGACACTCAGAGAAGAGTCTTAAGTGTGGCTCAGGATCTTGTGTCTAATGTAACGGGAGGAAAACATTGGACACCAAAACATGTCTGTTTGGCAAGCGCATTGCACCAGGCTACCCGGTCAAAGGAACTGGTCCAACGGTTCCACAATGCTGATCATGTAATCAGTTATCACAGCCTGCTTCAAGTGGACTGCGCCCTGGCAAAGAAAACCCTCAAGAGCATGGACCCTGAGACAGGAGCAGTGACTCCACCTAACTTCATTCCTGAGAGGTTTACTCAGTTCACATGTGACAATATTGATATCAACAGTCTGAACGGGAAAGACAGCTTTCATACCACACAAGTGGCAGGCTGGCAACGTGGCCCCGAAGGTGACCTAATGATGAAAGACTTAAAGCCTTCACAGAATGACAGCCTCAGGGTTCCGGATGCGATATAGGAAATCTTTCCGGCTGAAGTGGTTGAGGGAAAGGTGCCTCCAGCATCAGCAGAAAACACAAAAGAAAGAATGGTTCAGAAAATCAGATAAGAATGAATCTGCCAAGAAAGTAACTGCTCAAGACATGGCATTCCTTCTCAAGCGTCAGGGTGAAGATACATAGGAGGGCTGGACAAGCTGCAATCAATCTTCAAGTGAACATGAACCAGAAATTACAAGCATCGGATACATGCCCATTATTCAGGCATATGCACATGAGCTGAATACGGTGAACACTGTCGTATTGCAATGCAAGAAAGTTGCCCAATCACTTGGACAACATTACATTGTGCTGACTGTTGACAAGCAATTATATTGCAAACTCTTAAAGTTGAAATGGGCCAAGCCTGAGCATGACTTTCTCATTGTCCGGTTGGGTAGTTTTCACACCTCCATGAAAATTTTGGAGGTGATAGGCAAGCATGTTCAGCCATCCGGACTGGTGGAAGCATGGGAGCAGCTTGCTTGGCGAGAAAACTGCTGAAAGGGTGAAGGAAGGAAAGTCGTACGACAAAGGAATCAGGGCCCACAAGATAACCTATCCGGCAATGTGGAGGATACTTCTGCCTCAGTTGTTGAGTTTCATGGAAGACAAGACTCCTGATCTACAGAGAGAGCTCCTGAGAAAGTGCACGGACCCACTGAGGACACATTATCCAAACTGTCTTCAAAAGAGTTTCAGGAGTGCATGGAAAGTTTCCTCACGACCAACACTAACCCAAGCTTTAGGCTTTGGTGGGGATATCTGCAAATGGTACAAGTCCTGCCTATCTTCACCGTGCTCACAGGGATGGAACCTAGGACTTACATTTGCATGTTTCCATGTATGCTGCCCCACTTCTATTGGTACAACCAAATCAGCTATGCTCGCTGGGGAACCAACTACTTAAATGAGATGCATCAGTTCCCAGAAGAGGTCAAGATGGAGTTCCAAGCAGGAAACTTTGTTGTCAAGCGCTCTGCACATCGCTTCGATCAAGTTGACCCAGACCAGAGCCAGGAGTGGCTAAATGGTGTTGGCAAGAAATCCAGAGGCATCATTGGGATCACAAAGACCTTGGAAGCTCTCTGCAGATGGGCCTTGTCTCCGATCCCATCCCATCTTGCCCTTGATACAAGACTAGCCTTTGGTCTTGGGTCTGGTGTTGACTGCATCCACAATGAAACCACCAAATGCAGGAAGAAAATTGACTTGCATGATGAAAATGCTTTGTAGGCAGTCTGGAAGAGATTCAGTCTCTTCTCAAAGACTTACCCCAAACGCTGCAGAACATTGCAAACAAAGACATTGCCTCTAAAAAAATTGAAGACAACTTGCTGTCAGCTGCAAAAAAAAGGACAAGAGCAGCTAGACAAATTTGTGGAGGAGAGACTGCTGCTGCCCAGTGAGAAGAGAAAAGTTGCGTTCAGAGACACTTTGCACGAGATTAAGTACTTGACCTTTGCCTCCTTGTTCGAGGCTCAACAGAAAGATGTAAAAACTGGAATGACAGTGACAGTTAAGCAAGACAGAAACATGCTACAGAGGCTCATCGCTGCATATGAAGCTGGAAGAACAGTCAACCTGGACAGAATACTGACACATGAGCTGGTTGTGGTACCTCTAGCCCCACGCGCCCTAGCAGAAGTGAATGGACAACTAAATAAAGGGTCAAAAAACAATCCGTGCTCTGGTCTTTGACAGCTGATATCCATTGTCCTGATCATCTTGAAGCAATGGACCTAGAAGGGGCCCCCACTCTCATCATTGATGGGCAAGCACTGGTCGCTGCAACTGGAAAACCCAAAACAGCTGTCACATTTGGAGACTTTGCAGATGTTTTCGTTGAAGCTGATCTTCAGAGTGGTGCTCAATTCCAGCGCATTGATGTCACATTTGACAGAACTTATGAGACTTCTATCAAGAGTGGGACCCGGAAACGGCGTGGGAAGGGGACAGTTGCCACCAGAAGGTCTATAACCGACAGGGAAGTGTCCCTTCCTACACAGTGGAGAGAACTTATGGCACACCAGGGCAACAAGGAAGGCCTTGTTCGGTTCCTGTCACACCACCTGATCCTGCAAGCACCCCCCCCCCCCCCCCCCCCCCCCCCAAGACCATCGTGGCAACAGGAGGATGGAGCAACTCAGAGCGTGTAGAAGCTACTGACCCAAATCTGGATGTGGAGGTCCTGGAAGGAAAGCATGAAAAGCAGACACTAGAGTAATTTTGCACTGTACCAAGAGGATGGCCACCAGCATTGCTGTATCTGCCAGAGATACTGGCATTCTCGTCATGTTGATTGCGTACTTTCATCTCATGGCCTGTCAGAACACCTGGATGAAAGCTGGGACACCAAAGCAGCAAAAGTTCATTCCAGTTCACACCATTGTGTAGCACCTGCAAAGGGAGCCTGAAGTTCTAAGCCTGCTGCCTGGGTTCCATGCTCTAACAGTCTTACCTCACTGGCCACTCAAAAAAACAAACAAACAAACAAAACATGCCGGGATGTTTTCAAAAGATCACCATCATCTCTTGAGAGGCCTTGTCAGAGTCCTGTTCTTACTGATCGGACCATTCAGGATGTTGAGCAGTTCGTGTGCAGAGTCTATGGTGCAACCATTGCCACCACCATCAACGAAATGCGAGTGAGCATGTTTGTCAAAAGGGTGACAATAGAGAAGCTTCCCACCGACAAGAGATGCACTTTTGTATCACATCAAGCGCTGCCACTACCAAGCCTTGGTCTGGCGTCAGGCCCACTTGCAACACCCTGTCTTGTCGACAACCACCTGAAACGATGGGCTGGAAAAATGGAAGAGACTGATTTGAGTTCCGAACTCATGTCACTGCCCCTTGTCCCAAAAGCCTGTGAGGAACTGATCACCTGCAGCTGCACCACTGGCTGCAGGACCACGCGATGCGGCTGCAAAGCCAATCCCTGTACTGCATCCTGCAAGTGCAGGAAATCCCATGACACCTGCTTGAACATCTGATTTTGTCATCGTGGTACCACGATAACAAGCAGTGTGATTGATACCGTTCATGCGAGACATTGCGTCAGTCCACGTTGTTTGTTACATCGCAAAATGATTGTGTGTGTGTGTGTGTGTGTGTGTGTGTGTGTGTGTGTGTGTGTGAATGTGTGTGTGTGTGTGTGTGTGTGTGTGTGTGTGTGTGTGTGTGTGTGTGTGTGTGTGGGGAATGGTGTGAGGGGGGGGGGGAGGTCGTAGGGGGGTGGAAGGGGAGTGTTCCAAGTAATTATTCTTGGACAGCATCAAGGCGTGATAGCAATATCACTTCTACCTGAAAAACAATAGTGAGACAGCAATCAATATTATGTGTATGTTCGCCACTGAATAGTATCATCAATTTCATAATCGTCCTATCACTTTACTTTTTTACCAGCAAAAGCAGAAATAGAAGTAAACAAATTATTTCACCAAATAAAACATTTTTGTCATTTATTTTTGAATGTGTGGAAATGTTTTAGGGTACAAAAATCGTGTATGTTGCAATTGTCTGTGTGTAGCGGCCATGTTGGATTTTAACTTTTGGTGACAAAATGACAAGCGTTACAGTTGGGCAAGCCTTATAACTGGATTCAGCAGCCCCAAATTATATAGAATGAACACATTCAGCACTTTTCTAAAAATTTGCCTAGAGCACTTTACCCAGATGATTTTTGACAACAAACTACTAAAGGGAACCCTCTTTTCATCTTTTTCTCGTCAGTAATCTTGCACAGCAGGTAATGCATACGTCATTGTCCCTTCAGGTATGTGTGTCAGTCTTCCTACTGTAGATGTTGATATGTGTGGGAACAAAGCGGGCAAATTACACCCCCTCCTCCTCCATTCAAAACCTCCATTCCACACGAATGTGCAGCCAAAGCCCCTTGAATTGTAAACCTGGTGCACAAGAGCGATTTTCTTCGTTACATTATTTGTCATATGCCTGGTGGCTGTCTCCTCCACCATTCCTCCGGCTGCTTCATACACAGCCACACCAAGGACGGTCTTGCCTCTACCTCAGCACAGGCAGTCCACAGGGAGCGACCAATATCAGGACCTCAGAAGGAAACCCACCAGAGAGATGCCTCTGCTGCTGAAAACTTTGGTGGAGGTCAGAGATGTCTGGTCTTATCCAACATCCTCATGAGAGGACCTGCAAAACCCTCCTAATGGCGACAGTGTTTATTTTTAGAATCAGTGTGTGTTAGTGTCCCCCTTCAGAGGGGTGTTTCCCTGTCCATCCTATGACAGTCTTCATACTTTTCCAACAAGTTTTTGGAGATATCTTGATAGAGTCTAATAGTTTGATTAACTTGCAATTAGTTTTGATTAAATTTTAACTTTACCCCACTTAAGTCATAATCCAATGCATGTAAAGTATTTTTTTTACCCACCTTTTCTATAAAATTTCAGAGCTCCCTGCTTGGGGTCAGCGGTTTCCTCACTCTCCTTCTGTTTCTTGAAGCTGCAGGCCTCCACAATGCCCGCATACAGTTCTGGTGGGCCAGTTTTGTCTAGGAACTCCGCCAGCTTCTTCACTGTATCCAGGGGATTCTGTTCAAGAGAAACATAAGTATATTAACCATTGATCCATCAGGATGCCAGTATAGAATCTGCTGAGTGTTTGGGTCAGCAGCACCCGCCAGCTTCTTTTCTGTACCCAGGGGATGCTGCTCAATAGATACACAAATAAACGAAGTATGGATACATCGCAATGTCACTATAAAGTCTAGAAACTGTGCTTGTCCATCGCACTGTCATAACAGAGCTGTCCATCATGATGTCAGTATACAGTTTGTTGGATGTGGTTGTCCATCATGATGTCAACCTCGACCGCCGGACGCTTGGGTCCAGACTTTCTGCTCGACGTCCCCTCAAAGAAGGCTGGGCTATAAGCAACATTATCTTATCCCCTCAAGGAAGAAGGAAACTGTCCTAGCATGAGGAAGAGCAAGCCTAAGGTGACGCCAACAGGTCTGGCTCGCATGGTCAGAATGGCGACTCGTTTCACAGTCTGTTTGCGGTCCTTTTGATTAACTTGAAGTCTTTCTAACTAGACAACAACGAGCCACACGACACCCGGAAGAGTAGAGGGGCTGAAAGCATGGTGTTTTAAGCGCTTGTTGACGAAAGTACAGGATCCAACTCAACGTCAGTCCTCCAGTCTTGACAAACAAAACAAAACAAAAACCAAGAAAACAATAAGACAGTGTCAACCTGGACCCGCACGCTGCAAGATGGGGCTCATGCCCCTAAGAGAGAGAGAGAGAGAGAGAGAGAGAGAGAGAGAGAGAGAGAGAGAGACAGACAGACAGACAGACACAGACAGAGACAGTCAGACAGACAGAGACAGAGACACACAGATAGACGGATAGACAGACAGACTGGCAGACAGACAGACAAATAACAGAGAGAGAGAGAGAGAGAGAGAGAGAGAGAGAGAGAGAGAGAGAGAGAGAGAGAGAGAGAGAGAGAGAGAGTAAAGTACTTACCAAGGTCATGTCTTCATAAGATATGTGGAAGACTGGTTGATCAGGGTTTTCCTTTTCATAAGCAAGAAGTGTGTCCATATAATTGAACCAACCTGAATAAACCACTGAAACAGAGAATGAAGTTTGTTCACAAAGTGAACACAGCCCAATCAGACCACTAAAACAAAATTAAAGTTTGTCCATATAGGTGGAACAGCCCGAGTAGGCCACTTGAAGAGAAATTGAAATGTGTATACATAGTTCAAACAGCCTAAGCAGGCCACTGAAATACAAACCGGAGTTTTTTTTTCCCAATGTAGCTAAAAACACTTGAGTAGGCCATAAAAAACAGGAAACGAAAGTTGTCCATAGAGTTGAACGAGTATGTATAGTTCACTGCCACATGGAATGAGTTTGTCCATGAAACTGAATTGTCAAATTAAGTCAAAACTAGAACATGAAGGTTGCCAGACAGACTTGAACCAGTCAGACTAGGTCACTACAACAGAGAAGGAATTTGTCCATGAAGCTGAACCAAGTCAGTGTACACCACTTAAATCACAGATTGAAGTTTGTCCATGGCGTTGAACCAGTTACAGTTGGCAGTTAAAACAGGAATGAAGTATGTGCACAGAGTTGATCCAGTGATACTCAACATAGTTTGACGAACCAGTCCGCGAAAGGATATGCTCCTGTGCAGTGTTGGAATGACGAAGCAATCGTTTCTTTTCTTGAATTAATGATAAAAGGTGTAAAACTAAAAGAAAAATTGGAACGAAAAAAAAAAATCAACACATTACGTTCAGTAGAGTAAAATGGCACGATGGAATGCAACGACATCTAAATAAAAACGAAACGCAAAAGAAATAAAGAGTTAAAATGACTGATTAAATATGATAACACATATAAACAAACAAAACAGATTTTTTTCCTTAAAAGAATGTGTTTATTGTTATTCCAGCTTACACCGTTTAAGTTTTCTTAATCCACTTTCTCATAGTTGACCAACATTCCATCAAATATTCAGAATAACTGTTTGATATTCGGGTCTTTCCCTGTTCGATAGATGCTCTCATGGTTGTATTTATTTCTTTATTCCGTAGCGCTATTGGCAGTGTGAAAGACATAAATAGAAAAAAACACAACATCTCACGTATTTGTCGTAATAAACAAACCGCAGCTTAGAACCACAATGGAAGAAAAGTAAAGTGATCAGGCACTGGAAAGCAAGATTAACACACTAAAACATCTTTAGTTACGTTCATTACTCGCATTATATAATATGTTCGTCCAATCCGAAAATAATCTGAAAAAAAGTAAATTGATTATTTTCCACGTGTAGATTTTGCTCTCTCTCTCTCTCTCTCTCTCTCTCTCTCTCTCTCTCTCTCTCTCTCTCTCTCTCTCTCTCTCTCCAATGCCACTCTTAATACTTAGGCTAAACCATGGTAAAGAACTGTAGGCAGATGGCCTGATCGACGATCTGATAGAGGTGCAATCCATCCTCATCATTCTTGCCACAACAAAGACACACACAAGACCTTGGACCTTGTTCAGCGAACGAATCAATGACAGTGCTGAATCATCGTGGTCATTCTTTACTTTCTCACAACTCCGAAACATACCAGACCTTATCAAGCGAACACGTGGATGGCAAACAGTGGCGAAGGTCATCCGCGTCATTCTGTTTATGCCACAACTCAGACACACACCTGACCTTCCTCAGCGTCTATGTGGATGGTTTGACGAGTGGGGGTGGAAGGTGTACATGGTATTATAGACATGGATCTAGAGTGTATTCTCGATAACAATGATAACACCATTTCTTGATTAAATTTCATCTGCACTTTATCTCTTTCTAGTGGTGGAAGGAACAAATTTCTTTCTAGTGGTGGAAGGAACAAATTTCTGGACCTAGTCATCGAGAGAAACTCTTATTTTTTTCTCGGAACTGTGAAAACTACTCAAGAATGACTCAAGTGTAATTAACCACAGGTTTAAGCACTTGGAAGTGCTTGAGCTCGAATGACAGACTATAATAAATAGGTCCATACATGGCGTGATATACGAACAACAAACCGACTGAAACAATTCACATAAAGTAGCAGTTTGACACACTTGACTTTGGAAACAAAATTAACATGCGAAAAGCATCTCTGATCTGATCAAACATTCAGTACGGCCTCACAGGGCTGGCCT
>JADBJO010005677.1:22500-25000 GCA_016801955.1 Conus betulinus | reverse complement strand
TATGGTGATTTACATATACCCCAACTGATTGTGATGTGATGCGTCGCCAACGTTGTGCTTGTGATGTGGAAACTGTTATTAAGAGTAGAATATCGAGCAGAATCTAGGCCATGACATTCAGAATTTGGTGACGAAAATGAACATGAACAAGGATAAAAACAGATCACCACTGACAAAAGACAGAGTAACCAAAGCAGATTTTACAGCAGAAATCATGTCGACTCTTGGTCTATAAAGTAAAATAATCATACAGAAAAGTAACACACAAAAGGAGAGAGAGAGAGAGAGAGAGAGAGAGAGAGAGAGAGAGAGAGAGAGAGAGAGAGAGAGAGAGAGAGAGAGAGAGGTGTTCATGGACAGAATGACTGGTTGTGTGGGCGTTTGGTTGACGGAGTTACTGTGTGTGTTGGACCATTCCATCATTCCTGCAATCTTTCAAGTCCCGTCAGCACTGACCAGATTTGGGGAAAGAGCAAAGCATCACGTCGTCATCCCGTATTTCCATGGCCTTGACCTTGGGCAGGTGGTCAGCCACGGGCTCGTAACATTCTGGCATGAGGAAGCCATTGAAGAGCACCTGCTTCATCTTGGTATGGTCCAGGTCTAGCTGAACTTTGGACGCCATCCTTTCACCTGCAACAGAAGACCCTTCTCCGTGTCTGTCTGTCTATCTGTGTCACTGTCTATCTGCCTATTTGTTTGCCTGTCTCTGTCTCTCTGTCTCTCTCTCTCTCTCTCTCTCTCTCTATATATATATATATATATATAATATGTACAATACATGTATATTTGGGGGGGGGGGGGGGGGGGGGGGGGGGGAAGGGGGCGCGCTTGCACATTTCAAATCTATATTTTCAGACAGAGAGAGAGAGAGAGAGAGGGGGGGGGGGGGGGGAGAGGAGTGAGAGAGAGAGAGAGAGAGAGAGAGAGAGAGTGCGCACGCGCGCTCGTGCGCAAGAGTGCGTGTTTATATGCGTGCGTGTGCGTGCGCGCTTCCAAGCCGACATGACAACACTGTACGCACGCTGACGTCCAAACGGGGAAGACGGGAAGATCGTTATGGAATCTGGAAGTGATTTGATCCACAGTTTGATGTTTCAACGAATGAATCGTAATATGTTTTTATTCCTATACTGACGACAGCTGAACTTCCCACACTGTTTTAAGCACACGCTTGACAGTCTGACAGAGAAACCGATCCACGGCATCAACAGAAATACACCCAGTTCAAGGAAAGAGATTGCTTGGAACATTTCACAACTACATCCGTAACTTCCTGACTGAGCATACCAGAAATACAACATCAATCAGTGGAATGCCAGATCAGTGCTGACAAACGAGTCATCGTTGATGCAACATCTGGCAAATCATCAGTACCATACCTTGATTCTGCAGTCACTGAACATGTGTAAATCGAAACTGCCAAGATTATCCCATTTCGAATATACATCTCTGCATAATCGCGTTTCTGATTCAAAAGAAAACATCAACACTGCTGTTCATATCAGATAGGGTTCATACATTCTTGGAGAAACAAAGTTCCCAACCTTTCCCAACCCCAGCACCGGTTTTCCCATCCATGTTACATCTCATACACATATGGTAACGGCAGGTATATTTTCATTTTCTATACACAAGCTTGAATTACAAGAAATGAAGAAACTCACCAGTCTCACAGCAGACACAGCACTCTGTATTCTTTTCAGCTCCCTCTACTTGAAGGTGTCTTGCGATAAAAAAAAAGATTTTGAAGATGTTTGTTTGAGTTTTTTGAAGATGCTTGTTCAATTTTCCCAAACCTTCCCAACCCACAGACACCAAATACCATTTTTTCCAAACTCCGTGACATGATTCGGGGATCTCCATGTGGCCTTGTGGATGCGCTTGTGTGGAAAGATGCTTCCTCCTATGACCAGCTGGTTCAGGGCGCACTGGTCTGCAAAGCGCTCACCATCGTTCATCTGTCCCAGTCGGTGCGTCCCCATGATGTCCTCGTAGCCTATGTTGTCCATTCCAATCTTGGCGTTGAAATCTCCCATCAGTATGGTTATGTCCTTTGCTCCTTTTCTGTCTATCACTGTCTGTAGTTGCTGGTAGAATTCATCTTTCTTCTTCTCTTCCCGCATCATTGGTGGGAGCATAGCACTGGATGATGTTCAGCCTGATGTCATTCTTCTTTGTGGTAAACTTGGCTGTGATGATGCGGGAGTTGACAGGTTCCCATCCAATGAGTGCCCCCTGTGCCTCCGGTGCCAGCATCAGGGCCACACCCTCAGTGTGGGGGGCTCCATCTTCTGTGTATCCTGAGTACAGCAGCTGTTCTCCAGATGAAAGTCTCAGCTGTCCTGACTGTAGCCACCTTGTCTCACTCAGTCCTAGCACTCCGATCTTGTAGTTTTTCATCTCTCTCGCAACTTGGATGGTTTTTTTTTTTTTTTCTCATACATTGTCCTGATGCCACCTTGTCTCACTCAGTCCTAGCACTCCGATCTTGTAGTTT
>JADBJO010005677.1:0-15000 GCA_016801955.1 Conus betulinus | reverse complement strand
TCTCGGCCAGAGACCAAGCTCTAAGCGCTTTACAATCCACACTCTTTTACACAACGAGCTGCCTACCTGGGTAGTGCCGATTGAAGAGCTACCAGCTGGCGCTTCATCAGTCGTTTTCCCGTGTCATCTAGTCAATGTCGCTCAATATCGTTCACTCAGTTTCTAAACTTCTTTCTTTCTTTCCATTTGTCACGCAGGGTGCATACTATGTGTAACGTGTCCATCCATACCAACGGCCAAACTGACCTACTCTTCCGAAAATTGGTGATTGGATTTTACGTGTGTGCAAGATGTTATGCGTGCGTTTCACACACGGAACCTCGGTTTATAGTCTCATTCGAAGGATTGTATGGGAAAATGGAGACAAAACCAATGTTAACTCCGAGGGGGAAAAAAATTCCCCTGTACCGAAACAGCCTGGCGGAGCTTCGAACCCGCAACTCCAGGATCACGAGAGCCGGCGGCGCTCTACCAACTGAACTAATCCGGCTCCCAGCTTTAGCGCAGTGAGGACTGAAATACCAGTTTCAAATGTGTCTCTCGGTCTAATAACCGTTAGAACTGTTTACTTTGTCGTTATTTCTTAAATATTGGTGCGTTTTAATGAAATTTGGTATCTAGAAAGGTTATCACACTCAATCTATGAAAGTACTGTATTTGACAGATTTTAAAATAGCTTTACATCTAATAACGGACTGGTAGATCATGGATACTTTCACACAGTGAACATGCTCTTGACATTGACACGCGTATTCAAGATAAACTGGGAGTACGTTCATATGCTTTCCATCTTATTTTTTTCTTCTTTCACCAGAGGTAACATCAGAGAATGTGGAAAGGCTTCCTACTTTCCCCTGGTAACATCTCAAGTCTCTTTTGAACTAAAGAAAACAGCTGGTGTCGTATTTAGACGCTACTTTGCTTCCATATCATTGGCTGCTTGTTCTGATTGCTGGTGACAAGAGATATTCTCCGTGCTGCGGATTGACAGACCTGCTTACTCGTATGACAGTAAACACAAACTACCTCCTCGAGTCTCGAACCTTGAGCCTCGAATGGATAGTGTACGAATGCTGTGTGTGTGTGTGTTGTGTGTTGTGGGTGTGTGTGTGTGTTGTGTGTGTGTGGTGCGTGCGTGCGTGCGTGCGTGCGTGCGTGCGTGCGCGTGTGTGTGTATGTGTCCCCCCCATCAGGAACAAGGCTGTTTGGGCATTACATATCTCTCTCTCTGTCTACTCTTTGTCTCTCATTTTGTATTTGGTCTCGATCATTTTGCTACACATCTTTATTCAGTTGCATATTCACATTTCGTTCCTTCTTCTATAGGGCTGCACGGCCTAACACGAGCAAAATATCTTGAGTCTCTCTCTCTCTCTCTCTCTCTCATCCTCTCTCTCCTCTCTTCTCTCCTCTCTCTCTCTCTCCCCTCTTCTCTCTCTCTCTCTCTCTCTCTCTCTCTCTCCCTCTCCCCTCTCTGTGTTGTGTTGTGTGGGTGTGTGTGTGTGGTGTGTGTGTGTGTGTGTGTGGTGGTGTGGTGCTCGCCTGGCGCGCGCGCAACAAGACATTTGGCTCGTCACTACATATTGATTCTTTCTATCGTGCTGCTCATCTCCCCTCTCCTATTTCCTCCCTTCTTTGTGTGTGTTTGTGTTGTGCAGTGATGTTGTGTGTGTGTGTGTGTGTGTTGTGGTTGTGTGTGGTGTGTGTGCCGCGCGCGTGAGGAAGAACATTTTGAGGGCAGGAACAATAAGTAGAGCTGCCGCCCCTCGAAGTTTGAGAGGTGTGTTTGCCGTGTGGTGCGTGGTGTTGTGAAGTTTTGTGCGCTGGTGCAGTGTGTGTTGGTGACCGTGAGAGCAGAGAGAGAGAGAGAAAGAGGACTCTATTTATGTAATGCCAAGACATTGCACCATGTGGACTTCACACAACACACACACACACACACACACAGTCACCCACACACCACACACACACACACACACACACACTACGTGCACAGCCAACACCAACACACACCCAACACCCACCACACACACACACACACACACACACCACACCACACACACGCACACACACACATCACACACACACACAAATTGACACAGTTTTCATGTGTCATCAACATCTGGACAAAAAAATCAAATTTCAAATAAGGCCATGGAAATAGTAAGCTTAGCTAGAAATAACAAAGAAGTACTGAATTCTTCCAGTCAAATGTTTGGACAACCTCCCTGTTTAAAATTGACCATATTAATGTCTCAACATCTACAGAAAGCAATGTTAAAATAAGGCATGGAATAGTAAACAAGAAACAACAAACAAGTAGGGTAACTCTTGCTCCCATGAAACAATAACACAACAAACAACATAGGGTAACTCTTGCTCCCATGAAGCAAGAAACAACAAACAAGCAGTGGTAACTCTTGCTCCCATGAAGCAAGAAACACAAACAAACAGGGTTAACTCTTGCCGGAAGTAACTTGCTCCCATGACCCTCATGAGCAAGAAACAACAAACAAGTAGGGTAACTCTTGCTCCCCATGAAGCAAGAACAAACAAACACAAGAGGGTAACTCTTGCCCCATCCCATGAAGCCATAGAAAAAAAAAAACAAGTAGGTAGGGTAACTCTTGATCCCCATGATGGATGAATAAATACATACGCTTATAACTCCGAACACATGTTGTTACAACACCGAATCACCTAGCAGAGAAATGACAAACAGAGCACACACAACAAGCACGGAGGACTCCCCTCCCAAAAAAACAAACAAAACAAAACAAAAACAAAACACAACAACAACAACAACAACATGTTCCAAGCTTGTCCGTATGTCATGTACCTGACAGATCTACACAACAACTCGAGAAATATGAAAAAAAACACACATTTACATTTTATTCAAGACTGGCACAGCCTTTTTTCATCTTGACTGTAGTCAAACCACACGGATGAACAGTAACAAAGACAGTTAACTTCGGTTTCTATTGGTATGAAAGGTTAACTTTTAAAACGACGCTCGGGGCCAGGCCAGGGTACCGTAACAGTTGTCTAAAACAAAAATATAGCCAGTAACTCTTGCTCCCCATAAAGGGCACTGGAAAAAAATAAATAAAAAAAACATGCCCCCCCCCCCCCCCCCATAACTCCTATTGCGACACACACAACCACACACACACACACACACACCACACACACACACAACACACACACACACACACACACCACAACACACACACACCCCAGCACACACACACACACACACACAGACACACACACCACACACACAGAGACAACACACTCAGAGAGGAGAGACAGAGAGGCAAGGAGAGAGGAGAGAGCCGATGGAGGGGAAGAGCATTGGAGTCAGGTACGAGGGGAGAGAGATTGAGCCAGAGAGGGAGCTGATGAGAGTGAGAGAGAGAGACGAGCGAGAGAGAGAGAGGAGAGAGACGACAGACAGACAGACAGACAAGACCGACAGACAGGCAAAAGCGAGTGAGATTTCAACAGTCAATGAGAGCGAGAGGAAAGACGGATATGGCCAGTTGGACAGATATAGACTATGACAGACATATTAAAGAAAAGGAGGGTGGTTGGTTAAGTGTGTTACACACAGAGCTGGTTTGCAGCTGCTTTTATTATTATCATTTTTTTTTTTTTTTTTTGAAGAAAGAAGGGGGGGGTGGGGTGGTGGGGCAGAGGAGGCCGGAGAACGCTATACCTCGACGCTTTCACCCAGTGTAAAAACAAAAAACAAAACAAACAAAACAAAACAAACCCAAAACAAACAAACAAAAAAAAACCACTCAGTGACAGAAACACGAACCCGACGGACGCACACACTATTCATTACTGGAGTCTACTCAGTTGCAAATTACCCATGACGGTGGCGCCACAACATAAAATTGTTTTTTTGAGTGCACTGACTTTGCTAGACGATACTCGTTTCTATAGTCAACGACCTTGTTGTGGTCCGTGTCAAAGACAAAGAAACACCTCTCTCTCTCTCTCTCTTCTCTCTCTCTCTCTCTCTCTCTCTCTCTCTCTCGGGGGGGTCGCGTGGTTTGACACGAAGCGACAGGGCGCCATTGTCCCTGCTGCAAAAAAATAATTTTCGGTTAGTCTTTGACAATGTCCAAACTGGACTACGCATGACCTCACTTCCCCGGCTGTGGAGCAGCCCTGTACCTGGGCCACTGATCACTGACAAGTGTCAAGCCACTGGAGAAGTTGCAGTCTGTGGATGAGCGCCGCTACACCACATTGTCAAGCAAGAGTCCTGCTACACCTGAAGCAGCAGTCCCGAAAGCCGCCGCTCCCGCTCACAACAACCATGGCAGATGCTGTCTTGAACCGGGGGAACGCGAGTTTTAAATATTATAGAAAGAAATCGCCCAGCCAGGTTTCAACGTGATAAAAAAAAAAAAAAAGCCCATAGCAGCATAACAAAAGACGACGACTTGAACAGGTTGTGCTGATAAACGAAAACACTTGCCAAACGAATTGAAACTGGGCTTTTTTTTCTCGACACGGAATTGGAGACCGCAGTAAACAGTCCCCACTGCACTGGATGCCACTAATCAAGTCATCAAGCCTGCACACATCGACAGCGAAATCTGGCACGTCTGATGGGGGATTCAAGACAATCTTCTGCCTTTGTGCCCTTATCAGTCTGAGTGTGACATCATCAGTCAAGAAATCCAGCACTGCGTCATCAACACATGCCTTGAGCATTCTATCAACAGAACAGTGACAGGGTGTGATACAGGCATGGTGACGGGTTTTGTTGCCACCTTGACTGACCGAACGGTACAGAGAGACGGTTGAGAGACAAGAACAGAAACTTAGCGGGCAGAAAGATCGAGCTTTCGTCCAACAGACGGTGTGGGACGGTGTGGGTGGGTGTATTGCTGTGCAAACCGGACCACATGACGTTGTAGAGTACTCCTGTGATCCGTGTTGTGGAGAAGACGGCTGTGTGTTTTGGTACGTGAAGCAGGAAAACACAGGAACATGTCATCGGAAGAACGTGTGCCGTAATTAGCCCACCTGCGGAAAGGAAGACGTACCAGCAACACACAGCACGCAGAGACTCAAGCACGTGCTCTTGGGCGGTTTGCATGCTCTCCTCGGCCTGATCCAGTTCTACCAGGGATGACTGCCCTCCACTGACCGGACTATGCACACAGAGCAGAGATATTTTGTCGTTCACCGACTTTTGTCATAGTAATGTGGAAAACAAAAAAGCATTGCTGTGGTGTCCGTGTCAATGAGACTGTCGCATTTATGTCATGGACAGCTTTAATAGCAATAAATTTCGTTCGTTCATCCGTTCTCTCTCTCTCTCTCTCCTCTCTCTATCTCTCTCTCTCTCTCTCTCTCTCTCTCTCTCATTGCAAAATTGCAGATATATCTCTGTGTGAATAATCTCCTAGCGTCACAACAGGTGAATGGCTCCTCTCTCTCTCTCTCTCTCTCTCTCTCTCTCTCTCTCTCTCTCTCTCTCTTGATGCAGGGTATCCACATCTTAGGGCCTACGACCTTAGCTTCAGTTTCATCAAGGGACGCAACTGTGTGCAGAAGAGTCCTCCATATGCTCTACACTCCAAATCGCCAGACAAAATGAACATGAAAACACACGTGCACAACTGGAGACAAGGGAGCTATATTGCCACATAAGTGGAATAGCATAAATACGCGCAGACAGGATTAGTTGTACAAAGAAGGGACCGGATCACGGACCAGAGCTAAAGGATAGCTGACATTCACAACAAATACCCCAACACGTGTTCCAGCGTTCCGCGGGTTCCGAGTATAACGCCGCTACTTTATCAGGCCTCGGCGCTCCTAAATAAATACAACGCCGCATCGCCTACTGTAGCTGTGTGTGTGTGTGTTGTGTGTGTTGTGGTGTGTGTTGTTGCGGGTGCGTGCACGCGCACGTGCCCGCGTAAAGTAACGTACAGAAGTTGAAAACCAGCCACATTTGTTTTGTTGGCCTGATAGTGTGCACATGAATAATCAAAATGCCTGCTACAATTGAAAATGCAACACTGTCGAACAGCAACAAATAAAAAGATAAAATTGCGGGGGGTTTTTTAAAAACAGTCTTGTTGATATGATTCATCTCTTTTCAAAATATTTCAAACACACACACACACACACACACAACACACCACACACACACAAACCCACACAAAATTACCAATAAGGAACTACAAAACGCACAATAAGAGGTAAGTAATAAGACAATGAATAAGCACAAACACAAAACATAATCATCAATGCTGATCTATCACAATGATCATGATCATCGTCATCGTCATTATCAACATCATCACCATTGGTCCATCACATCTACTCAGACATACATAAACATAAGGTCTAAATAAGACGAATGTGTGAGAGTGCCTGCACAATAACGACAAACGCGGACACAGAACAAAAAAAAGTTAATTAATGAACCAAAAATGACAGAAAAAAAAGCAAATTTGTATCAATCAAACAGAGAAAAGAAGCAACTGGCCGTGGCTGTGTCCTGATGTCATGGAAGCCGTTGAAACGAAATTGGGAGTGCTTTGTGGGGGTAAAGAAGCGTATGGGGTGGAGCCGCTTGTAACACACTTGGGTTGAGAGACATGTGAAGACAAGCACCTTTCAAATACACAATGAAAACCTGACGGAAACAGTAAAGTAAATCCTTTCTGCATATTTACATTTGGTGATATTAGAAGGTTTGGCATGTAAACAGAATTAAAAAAATTTCTTGAACATTCTGTCTGATCAAAAATTATTGTTACAACAAGCACAACAATATTTTCATTCAGCAGTCTGGATTTATAAACGCTTTGTACTTTTTCTCTTTTACTGTATTTTGAAATTCTTCGCCAACAAGTTTTTGCACACGACAAGATAGGACATGCCAAAATATGTGTTGAATGTTGTCTTTTTTCTTTACTTACAAAAACATCTTTTAAAATCTCAAGGGCCCATGTTTTTGCAAAACAGTATTCGGTTGCTAGGATAGTATTCCATTAATCACTCTAAGCCTAGAAACCAATCTATCAACTTAAATATCTCTTTTGTATGATCGGATTTTTTCTGAACTAACTTTTAAGGCCCCATGGTCAATCTTTTCATTCCATTATGTTTGAGCCCCCCAAAAAAAAATTTCGTTCTGGGGTTGCCGTTCTTGATTCAGTAAATTGTCTACTAAGGTGAGGCACCCCCTTGAAACTGAAACAATCACAATTATCAGTTTCACTTGGATCACCTTTTTCACAACAGTTTTATTTCTACTCCAACTTCTCTACCTTTTATACCTTTTCACAGCACTAATATAACCGTTTGTTATGTGTCACGAAAATCTGTTTATTGATGTTTATCTATAAACAAGGAAATGTGAAAACTGGACAAACTGGAAAAATAGGCTCATTTACATAATCATGTGCATATAAAAGATTTCGTACGCAGAACCACCGTTTTCGCGATCACATTAAAAAAATATTACAAACCAAACAACATAAACAAATGCCAGCCTAGATCTGCCCCCCAATTCTCAACTTGGGTGTTCCCAAACCAAAGCTCCTCTGTACAGTGTTCTTCTGCGGTTTTGACAGAAACAATTTACATATTTCTTTATATGCTTTGAGTACAGTACACTCTCAAACGATGCATTGTATGATATTTCATGCCTTATCAGGCCAGCGAAGAGAGAGATTAGCACCCTTCTAAAGGAGAAACAAATTTACTGCTTTCTCTTGTAATATGATGATGCAAACAAGATATTTTTCTCTTCACTTGTCGTCCACTTGATATTAAAGTTTACAAATCCCAAGTTAACTTCAGTGTTTGTGATATGCTTGGTTATCCCAGTATTTATCCAGCTGTTGTACACTGTTCACAGAAGTTTTACGATTAACCTCTGTCTGTCTGTATGTCTGTATGACTGTACTGTCTTATCTGTCTGTCATGATCTGTCTGTTCTGTCTGATCTGGACTGTTCGCCTCTATCTGTACGGTAATGTCTGTCTGTCTGTTCTGCTCTGTCCTCTCTCTCTTCCTCTCTCTTTGTTTTTGTTACCCCATACACACGGCTAAAATTGTAAATCCGCATCTTTTTATACAATTTTATTGTAGTCGACTGTGACGGTTTCTTCAGGCGATATACCATCCATAGATTTGCCCGTGTAGGTTTTGTAACGATCGTGCGTGACCGCCTTTAAGTTAATGCTACCATGCCGAGCGGTGATTATCTGCCCAACTTTACTTCGAGATTAATGCATGTTTTTTCTTACTTCTTTGCCTTAAATAGGACCTCGACCACATGGAGAAAGGTCCAGTGACGGTTGAGGAAAAGCACCACCACTGACCACAAAGGGAACGAATTACAACTTTGGAAATTCCTTCTATTTAGCCCGGCCACATAAGACCGTAACTATGGCGAAGAAAAGATGGCTTCTCGTAAGCTAGTAGCTAAGTTAGTGCACTGTCTTCATTGTCCCGTCTGGAGTTGCGGTGGTTTGGGCTACTGTGTCCGTGGGTGCTCGGTAAGCTGCGAGGTGTTGTGGTGGTTTTGGGCTGAGAAAAAGTCTGGTTTTTGGGCTTGGTACATTTGTTGGGGTGTGACTTTAAGGCGGTTTATGAGTGGCCCATCCTGTGGCCTGATTTAACCTCTTGTTCAGAGAGCAGGTATGTTTTGTGAAATCTTAATGCGCAGGGCTGTAGGAGTCAGCATGGACGGGTTGATAACACAGTTAGGTGGACCTAACAAGGAGTGGGCTACTGCATCGGCTGGTAAAACCCATGGGGAGCGATGCACTACGGCTGAAGGGATGCCTCTGTACGAGTTGCAGCGCCTACTGTTAGCCATTTCTTTAGCATGATTCGACATCTGTTCACTCGAAAGAGGTTTTTTCAGTTAAGAAGTAGGAGAGCCATTCTATATCTCTAACGCAGTCATATATACTTCCCTTGAGATAGTAATGGAGTACTCCGAAACGCGTCTGCGAGGTTTGTACCCATTGTCAACACAGGCCCAGTAACAGCGCAGGCACTACTTTCCAAGTGTTTCGGGGGCATGCTTCGATACGTCGAATGCTCCTAAAAAAAGGCTTTTGTCCCTTTTGAGTACACGTCGCTTTATCATGTGATATTTTGCCTCCCCGGTACTTCGGGTTTGTAATCTCCTTATTTTCTTTCAGCAGCAATAAATTGTCAGCTACAGGTCAACGCGATTTCACCAAATTAGATTTTTTAATACGTGGAAGATTAGTGACGAGTTACATTCTATATCCTTAAAACGCTGGGCGGGCAATTCGGCGGGCATAACTTAAAGCGGCGCAAGGGGCCCAGCCGTATTTTCATACACTTTGCGAGCTTTTCCGCTTTTTAAGTCTACAAACCGTTGCGGTGTTTGTACATTTTGTCCCCTGATTTTTAGTAATATAATTTTAAAAAAGACACACACTCTTTCAAAGTTTTTTTGAAAATGGTCATGATCGATTCGCGATGCCTTCGAAGGGATTTATTTTTTTTTCGATGCCTTGATTGTAGTACTTTTGAGTACGTCGGCACCACACTGTGATATTTTGTTTATCAGTAGTAGCATTTTAATTCTTATAGTTTCCCACTAGTCTTAATCGTTATTGCTTTTAAAAATTTCAACACACCGATAACCCCCACAATACCCGTTGAGCTCAGCGGCCCACCATTCCTCCACTCTACCCCCACCGTAATTTCATGGGCAATTCCTCCCCCCCATCACTTTAAAGCGGTCTTTCTATTGTCCAGCGTAGGTGCCTCCATAGTTTTGCGAACATTCTTCCGTCTTTGCCTTTCCCCCCCCACCCACCCCCCCCCCCCTACGAGTCCCACCCCCCCCCCCCACCCCCCCCGTCCCCCCCCCCACCCCACCCCACGACCCTCCCCACACCCGACCTTCCCCCCCCGCCACCCGCCCACCCACTTTCCCCCTGCCCCCCCTCCTACCCCTTTCTGACGACCCCCCCCTCTCGCAGCAAGACCACCCCCCGCCCAAACCCCCCAGCCTCCATTCTTCTTTCCCCCCCCGAGCGTTTTCTGCCGATCAAATCTTGTAGCACTCAAGCCTCCACATGCTTGGCTATAACTACAATTCAAATCTTGCCCTATCCACTGAAATGTGAATGTAGGACCCTAGGGCCGCAAATGAAAAAAACGAAAAAAAAAAAAAAAAAAAAAAAAATAAAAAATACTATTTTATTATAACCCCACTCTGCACAGTTTTAGAATAATGTTCTACAGTTTGCCCTTGAAATGAGTATTCCTGCCAACAAAGTAATTCCCCCAGTATGAGTTTTTTTCTGGAATAATATGAAACACATCTCTTCGCTTTTGGAGGTTGGCGTTGGCTGGAATTCTGTTATAATTCCCGGACCACAAGGGCTATGTTATGCCTACTTGATAGTGAGGACCGCCAGAAATTGATATGGCGTTAATACCAAAATTTGGAAACATTGAGGGATACCTGAAATATAAAATCGTAACTCAAAATGAAAAAGAAAATGGGTAGAGATGAGTCGTGACAAATCAGAGAGCGAGTCCGTCAGCAGCGTCAAAAAACAACAGTTAAGCTGCTGCACAGGAAGACATTTTCGCTTTATTCAAGTATCAGAACGTTTTTTGCAGTCATGCACAAGGGCACGTTCTAAGAACGGCCTGAACATAAAAAACAAACAAACAAACAAAAAAAACAAAACAAACAAACAAACAAAAAAAACCATCAACATTTGAAAAATCTTGATAGGTTTCCATCAAAAAGAAAAAAAAAAAAAATACAGAAGCATATGTACATACACACGTCTAAAAACATAATGAATTAATGTACTGGTAGATCGCTCTCGGGCAGAAAGAAAACAGAAACAACCGAGATACAATATTCGGGTCTCTTTTTTTCCAAATCCAGTTGAAACCACGTTATTGAACACGTGATTGCACACACACACCCACACACACACACACACACACACACACACACACACACACAACACACACAACACACACCCCACACTGGCGCGCGCGCCGCGCGGCGCGCATACACACACACAAAAGACGAATAAAAACAAAATATGGGCGATAACATACTTGGGATTGAAATACCGCAGCGCATATGAACAACCTGACACACCTGAAAACTATTAATTCACTGTCATCCATTACAAAAGGCCTACCTACACACACACACACACACACACACACACACACACACACACACACACACACCACACACACACACACCAACAACACTGTCCTGTTTATATGTTTCACATTCTTACAAGAGACAAGCACAAACCGCACACACCAGACACACGCCACACACATAAGACGCGCGCGCAGCGCGCGCGCGCCGCAGCACACACCACACACACACACACACCACACGCGCGCGCGCGCGCGCCGCGCCCCCACTTCACCCCCCACCCCCCACACCACACACACACATACAAAAGAGTACACACACACACCCACACACACACACACACACACCACACACACACACACACACACACGTACACCCAGTCGCATGTAACATACACAGGCATTCTAACAGTCACTAACCGGGAAAACCCTTTTCGCCCCCCCCCCCTCCCCCTCTCTCTCTCTCTCTCTCTGAATCTCTCTCTCGTCTCTCTTTTTCTCTGTCTTTTCTCTCTCTCTATCGAAGCAAAAAGTTTAAGTTCGAAAACGAAACGCGACCTGCAAACGGAAATGCAACACACACAACCAAAGAGGGGATAGAGAGAGAGGACGGAGAGGGAGGGAGAGAGAGAGGGAGGAGGGAGAGAGGATGAGAGTAGGAGAGAGAGAGAGAGAGGAGAGGAGGAGGAGAGGAGTTTAGAGAGAGACGATTTGTAGAATTTTAAAGGCCCCCGTCCTTTGTAAATTAGCGCGGGTAGTAATAGCGAGATGAGTGTTGAGCAAAGTCACATGCCTCGTCGTCCCTCCCTCTCTCTTATTCCGTCATCACTCTCCCACTTAGTTATCGTAACCTTCTCTCTCCCCCTACTCCCCCAAAACGCTTTCCCTCGTTCCCTCCAGATGCGATTGCGCGCGCGCGCGCGCGCGCCGCATGTGCACGCATCACCCCCGTGTGTGTTTGTGTGAATGTGTGAGCTGAATGTTCCCCCGCCTGGCCCGGTATTCATACTGGTGTTCTTTGTAGGTTCACCGTCTGTCATCAGTCTTACAGCCTTTGGTGGAGTATGGGAGTGGAGGAGGTTTGATCTCTCCGTTTTCGTGTGCTGAGGTATACATCCTGTCTCTGATGTCTGTCTGATTGACAGGCTTGTCAGTAGAAGAGCACACCCGGTACCCATCATTATAGGACAAGAAAAAGGAGGGTGTGTGTATTTATAATCAAAAGAAGGGGGTGCGTGATCTGGAATGGGGCAGGCACTCCCCACACCAACTACAGTGTGAGGGTAGTGTGTTGGGCGATTAGCGAGGCAATCTCTGCTAGAAGTTGGAAGCATATTAACCTTTCTTTATGCGTTTGAACAAAGTTACGTTATCAGCCTAGTGATACATGGTGGATGTGGACATCTGGCTGGTCCAGGTAATTGCATAACGCACAGGGAGATCGTTACAATGGTTATGGCTGCCGTTCCTTTAACCAGGGTGAGTGTGGAATGGAAAGGGAGAGGAGGAGGTTGGCGGGCTTCTCTGAAGAGGAGATAGAGGTCGCAGAATGTCCCCACCCAGAGTTTAACATGTTCCCAATAAGCATGTTCTGATCCGAGAAGCAGGCGTGGAAGGGGCGATGGGGAGGGGAAGAGTGGAGATGGCCATCATTCTTTGTCATCATCGGTATAACATCTACGCGTAGGTCGCTTTTGCTACAAAAGACAACCTCTGGGTTTGAAATACACCTATCTGACTCTATACGGAGGCTTTCCTGGAGATATGTTTCCATTGTTTGTATAGTAATGCCATTTGTAAAGATTGACGAGCGCCAGCAGTCACCAGCAAATAAAATCCATCTTAAATTTCTCATTTGATATGGATAAGTGTAAGTCAATGATGAAAATGCAGTTATAGAGGGAGTCTATCTAGCACTGAACCTTGTGGGACTCCATGTCTGACAAAGTCTGTAGAGGAGGCTTTGCCATCAAACAGCCCATACTAAGTTCTGGCATTTAGGTATGACTCAGCTAATGAGACTATGGAGGAATGGTTCAAATAGACAGACAATTTCTTCAAAGGAACAAAATGATCAATAATATCAAACGCCTTTTTGAAATCAAGAAACAAGAAATCCTGTCATCTGTGATCGGTTCATGTTCACACACACACACACACACACACACACACACACACACACACACACACACACACGCACGCACACATCTATCTTATCTATCTATCTATCTATCTCTCTCTCCTCTCTCTCTCTCTCTCTCTATCTATATCTATCTATCTATATATATATATATATATATAGATATATATATATATATGTTAAAACTCTGATAAAATGTAAGTGATAAAACCTACAGCGCTGTTTCTTGCTGGTGCAGTCGTCGACCTACAGCGCTGTTTCTTGCTGGTGCAGTCGTCGACGACTGCACCAGCAAGAAACAGCGCTGTAGGTTTTATCACTACATTTTAATCAAACTCTGATTAAAAATGTAAGTGATAAAACTACAGCGCTGTTTCTTGCGGGTGCAGTCGTGCACGACAAGATCGCGACAGCAAGAAAAACAGCGCTGTAGGTTTTATCACTTACATTTTAATCAGAGTTTTAACAGATGCCGCTCCCAACCCGGTTGTTGAGCACTTTTTAAAAATTATTGTTGGTTAGCAACACAATTATATATATATATTATATATATATATATATATATATATGTGTGTGTGTGTGTGTGTGTGTGTGGTGTGTGTGTGTGTGTGTTGTGTGTGTGTGTGTACACGAGGCTCAACTATGTAAAGTAGAGTAAGTTTGAATAGCAACGCCTGCGCGGTTAAGTGTTCCTAGCTTATGTACAGCGAGAGGAGGAACATGAAGTTGGTTTTGGGAGGTTAAAACACGTTTAATCGTAAGATTGTTTTTATTGTCTGTTAAGTTTGAGTAAGTAACAGCATCTGATAATGACTACACATATGTGTTACACCTGTTCAGAGAGATTGCTTGTTGAATTTTGTGAATCTGTACGCTTGTGTATGTTACAACAGGGTTTATTGCCCTGCAGTTTGGGTTGGAGGTGGTTTTTTGGCGTCTGTAAACAATTTGACAAAAGTGTACTCTGGGCAAGTTCAACATCATTCAAATATTCGCTCTCCTACACCCCCCCCCCCCCCCTCGTCCCCCCGGTCACCCCTCCTCCTTACCTTGACAAAGAAACAACTTCGGTCTGCTTCAAGCTGGTATTTCTTCGTGAGTATCTGGATCATCAGTGAAAAGAAGCCAAAAGACACTGTCGAGAAACGGCAAGGCGAGGGGGGACGCACCTAAAGAGGGAGACAGACAGAGCGGCACGGAGAGGAGGGATAAGGGAAGAGAGAGGGGAAACAAGAAAAAAAGAGAACGGTGAACAGAAAAGGAGGAGGGGACGAGAAGGGGGAGCAGGGGCGACAACGGGGGGGGGGGGGGTGGGGGGGGGGGGTGGGGGGGGGTGGGGGGGGGGGGGGGGGGGGAAGGCGGGAGCGAGGGGGGGGGGAGAGGAGGAACAGGAGCGCGGGGCGAAAGAAAGAGAAAAAGGGGAGAGCGAGATGAGGAGAGGAGAGAGCGCGATAGAAGAGAGACTCTTGCGGGTAGTCCTGTAAAGTTGTTTTTGTGTGTTGCGTGGGGACTGGGCAGGAGTGCTGCTGTGCAGCAAGGGGGGGAGCGCGGGGGGATGAGCGAGAGCGAGAGACAGAGAGGAGAGGTAGGGGAGAGAGAGGAGGAGGAGGGAGAGAGGGAGGAGAGAGAGAGACAACAGACAGACAGACAGAGGAGACGGAGAGAAGAACAGACAGAGGAGA
>JADBJO010005676.1:153933-155059 GCA_016801955.1 Conus betulinus | reverse complement strand
ATTACAAAATCAACTTAAAAATCTCCAAGAGACCTCTGATCAAATAGGCTTAACAGTGAATCTACAAAAAAACAAAAGTCATGGTATTCAGGAAAGGAGGATACTTAGGAAGAGCAGAGAAATGGTATTATAAAGGTGAAGAAATAGAAGTTGTAAATAGCTATAAATATTTGGGTAAAGGTAAGGTGATTGAAATAATGAAAAACCATGTACAGTTTAGGACATATAGACATGAATATCTATTTAAATTATTTGATACCCAAATCAAACCACTATTACTATATGCAGCTGAGGTATGGGGATTAACTATGTATTCAGCAGTAGAAAATGTACACCTACTTGCATGTAAAAAATATTTAGGGGTAGGAAAGAAAACACCAAATAATCTAGTGTATGGAGAGTTAGGCAGATACCCATTATATAGATAGATAGTACAATAAAAGCATTAGATATTGGCTCCGTTTAGTAAATATGCCACCTGATAGGATTCCAAAAGAAGCATATGAAAGGGAAAAAATAGAAGTAACTAAAACACAAAACTGGGCTCTAGGAATAAAAGGATGTCTGGATAGGTATGGTTTCTCAGAGGTATGGATAAATGAAGGGGTAAGTAAGTAATGAACATGGTTTTATAAAGGAGTTAAAACAAAGAATTATAGATTGTTATAAACAAAACCTGGCATGAGAAAATAACAAACAGCGAGAGATTCACAACATACTATACATTCAAAAACCTTGCATCAAACAGAAGAATATCTGCATCAAATTACTATAACTAATTTAGGAAAAGCATTAACAAAAATGAGACTTGGAATAAATGAATTACACATCAATAGGAAATACACTGATAGTTTGGTGATTGCAACTTGCCCCTTTTGTCCTGTAGATGAAACAGAAATGCACTTTTAACAGCATGTCCAACTTATAAACCAATTAAGAGTGAAATACATAATTAAACACATTTTAACAATTTGAACATGATCAGATTAGATAATATACTACAAAACAAAAATACAGAGATCATGCGGGATGTAGCAATGTACATCTTTTATGCTCTCAAATTCAGAGAAAGTCAGTTATAAGGATTAAAGCTCAGGGCTGGCAATGTGGCCTACAGGTTAAAACT
>JADBJO010005676.1:143933-148933 GCA_016801955.1 Conus betulinus | reverse complement strand
CTATGCCAATTTTGCATATAAGATGCAATCAGCCTATCTTTAAATTCTGCAAGAAAAGAGGATTCATCCTCAACATTTTGCATCATCCATATAATACCAAAACCATTAACTAAAAGCACTTTTTTAACCTCAAAAGCCCAATTTTGACGACCAAGTTCTAACTGATTTAATGTCATACAATAAGCCTGCTTATTTAATCTTGACATTGGTAACCGTAACAATCTGAGCCAGTACTTCACACATTTAACCACAGTTATGATAAACAGTGGAAAGCGACCTGTTTCACTCTGACACATTTATTAGATGCATGTAGAGGCACATTCAAAAAACGTTTTATGGCAAAATTATGTATCTTTTCCCATCTGATTATTCACATAAATTCCCCAAACGTCAGCAGCATATGTCATTATAGGCTGAACTTGTGTATCGAATAATTTCCAAAACAGCATTGGCTCAATAGAATTAAGTTTTCTCATACATCGGCAAATCTCTATTACTCCACGTTTAGCTTTACGACACATTTCTGACCATCCAACATTTAGGCTCAATTTTGTTGTAAAAATCATGCCAAGATACTTGTAAGAATTTGTAATTGTAATGTTATTGCTCCCATACCACCATTGTTCTCTCTCAGCTAAATACCCACCCTTCCTGAAAACCATAATATTTGTCTTTTCTAAATTGACTTTTAAATCTAATCGATCAGCTTCTCGTTTAAGTAAATTTTAGCTGATTTTGTAATCCCACTACAGTATAAGAAAAAAGAATAACGTCATCAGCGAAAAGTAATAAGAAAACTTCAATTCCCCCCGCAACAAACTGAAACCCATGTTTTCCCTTTTTTGATATCTCTATAGCTAGCTCATTTATGAATAAAGAAAATAATTGAGGACTAAGAATACACCCCTTTAAACGCCTTGTGGGCAATCAAAATACTCTGAATAAAAACCTTTTTCACGGACACATGATGTAACTGTATCATAAATAGCTCTTAATGACTTATATAACTTCCCATTCACTCCAGACCTTCTCAGAACGTCCCATAATTTATTCCTGTTAACAGAAATCAAAGGCCTTTTTAAAGTCAACGAAGGCTACATAAAATTTGGAGTTGTTCAATAAATACCTTTGTACCAAAGTAAACAGAGTAAAATATATGATCAACAGTACTGTAATCCTTTCTGAAACCTGCTTGTTCTTCCATTATTTTTTCTTCTCTTGTAGCCCATGTGACTAAACGTCTATTCAGAATGTTGGTATACACTTTCCCTAATACACTGGTCAAAGAAACTCCCCTGTAATTATCCGGTTATTTACATCGCCTTTCTTATGAATAGGTACTATTATTGACTTGGACCATTCTCGTGGGAAAACACCATTGTCAAACAATTCATAAAAGCTTAACCAGGAAATCACTAATGACATCGGAAGCATATTTAAGCATTCAGCTATGATCTTATCAGGTCCCCCACTTTTACCTTGTTTTAACTTATCAATACTACCTAAAATTTCTTCTTTTGTTATGGGGTCTTCAAACAAGGGCTCATGGGAATAATTGTCTAAATTCTCAGAAGATTCCTCAACATGATCATCAACTCCGGATTCACCAAAATTATGAAAAACTTCAAAAAAGTGATCATACCAAAGATCTATAGGGATTTCATTACATACAATGTTTTTTCTGTTAATTGAGCGGATTGTTGACCAAAAGTATTTATGATCACTTATTGACTCCTTCAGCTTTCTTAATCGAGATTCATCATGTCTCAACTTTTTGTCTTTCCGTAAATCCTTATATTCTTTTAACTCATTAACATATAGCAGTTTCCGCTCGACAAGATTGGTTTTTGAACGCAGATAAGATCTAAGCCGTCTTTTAACTGAACGTTTCTTTTCCCTACACTCATCATCAAACCAGTCATCTTGATTACGTTTCTTTTTACCTACCATTCTTATCATGCATGCTGCTGCTCCATATAAACCCTTCACAAAGGTCATAATACTGTCATTAATATTAGTGGTAATAAGGGACATAGATTTCTGTAATGTGAGAGAGAGAGAGAGAGAGAGAGAGAGAGAGAGAGAGAAGTTAAAGCGAAATTGTTTTGAAGGGATGTGCGGGTGGGGGTGTGGTATGACAATAACCAACAGCTCTGGTTGTTCTTTTATGGTATCATCTCTCCGTGTTATGTTTGATAACGCTGGTTTTAACTAAAAGTTCTTTTCAATGTTGAGGAAACAACAACAAAAGAGTACCATCAGCAATTTCTCAGTTGTGCATGAAAGACTTTGGAGCACACTTTATTTGATAATCACAAGTGAACACAGAATCACAATTCTAACAAGGCGATCAGGAAAGCAGAGAGAGAGAGAGAGAGAGAGAGGAGAGAGAGAGAGAGGGGGGGGGGAGGGAGAGAGGAGAGGAGAGGAGAGTAGGGGACATACAAGAGACAAAAAAGAAAAAAAAAGGGAAAAAAGTAAAAACGAAAAGAGGGGGGACAGAAAGAAAGAAAGAAAGAAAATGTATACAGGAAAATCAAACAGACGCAAATTCCACTAAATTGCGTCGTGTAGCGATCACACTGAAAAAAAAAGACAATGGACCAAATGCTACAGGGCCCTTGCCCTCTAGACGTGGTTCGTTAACTCAGGTCCTCAGCGACTGGCAGGAAATGAGAGGAGGTTCTGTGGAAGACACACTGGGGAGCTGATTCGCCATAAACAATCCTCTTTCACCGGGTCGTGCCGTTTTGCCGTTTCCTGTCTCCTAAATGATGGTTTTGTCCTGAGGGCTTGAAGCCATCATTTGCGTTTGGCCCTGGTACTCACTGCTGAGGCATCCATCATCCACACGCTCACGGGTTGAGCACTAACAAGCTCATTCATACTTGGAGAGTTTTCAGTTATGTTTTGTTTCTCTCATTGCAAAGTCTTCAGTTCACTGGGGGTTACGTGACGGTTGAAACAGAGAAGAAGACCCGTTTCAAATGCAACAAAGAAGAGTCTGTGGTTATAAAGTGAAGAGAAAAATGTTTGCACATGGTTGTTTTGTTGTTGTTGTTGTTGTTATTGTTATTTATTGCTGTTTCTGCTGTTGTTTTTTTTAAGGGGTAGGGAAGGGTGGTGAGGGAGAGGAGAGGTTGTTTACAAGATCAGGAACTCTGACTGTTTTTTTTTTCTAATGGCATAATTTCAGCATTATATTTAAAAAACGCTGGTCTTCCTGTTTTGACGACTAAACTACAAAAGGTACCAGTGATATTTCAGCATAGTACAAAAGGATTTACAGAGTGGCCAAGATAGAGAGAGAGAGACAGACAGACAGACAGACAGACAGACAGACAGACAGACAGAGACAGAGAGTGACAGACAGACAGAGACAGAGAAAAAGAGAGTGCATGAGTGAGAGAGAGAGAGAGAGAGAGAGAAAGAGAGAGACAGAGACAGAGACAGGATGTTGGGGATACAGAAAAAAAAAAAAGGGACAACTTTAAGAAAAAAAAGAACAGAAAGAACACACACACACACACACACACACACACACACACACACACGCACGCAGCAACGCAACACGGACAAAACTTCCACACGCACACACAAAAATGCGTCGTGCAGACATCATAAGGAAAAAGACATTGAACTAAATGCTTTACAGTTCCTTTGGCAATTCAGGACACACAGAAGACACAGACGACATGGACGTTATTTGGGTCCTGCTCTGTCCTCTTCACATGGTTCGTTAACTCGCGTCCTAAGTGTCTGACAGGAAATGAGTGGGAATGCTGTGGACGAGAGGTAGGGAGCTCATGCGCCATAAACAATGACCAGTGAGCAACCTGGGTCGTGCCGTTTCGCCGTTTCCTGTCTCGTTAATCACGGGTTTGTACAGAAGGGCTGAAGCAGTTATTTCCCTTTGGTCCTGCATGGGAATGCTGGTGCGTAAATCGCCCAAAGCCTCACAAGCTGAACGCTGACAAGCTCATTCAGACCTGGAGCGTTCTCACTTACTTCATTTTTTCTCATTGCAGAATGTTCGGTTCGTTTGGAGATCTTTCACAGGTAAACCGAGGGGTAGAAACAGACCGTTTCAAAAGAAGGAAATTGATTGATTAAGTTCTTTATTCTATTGTGTGTACAGACAGCCACCCACCCACCCACCCACCACAGACACACACACACACACACACACACACACACACACACACACACACACACACACACACACACACATTTGAAGCATGGGCCCATTTAAGCAATGTAGATGTAACAGTGCTGTCAGACCCAAGCTTCTCCTTTTCATTCCCGTGTAAGTGAAAGCGTCTAAGGTCAAACAACTGATCATTTGAGACTTTGAGTACAGGCTCTAACCTAGCAGAACAGCTGAAGAACCCAAACGAACAGGCCATGCTAGTTCTTTCTCATTGAGATTGATTTCGTTCATGTCTGACGAACGTGAACGACTCTTCATTGCCAACTGGAATGAGATCAAAACCCTGATAAATTTTCAACCTGAACGATGCAACTACATTACAAAAAAGACTTGCATGTCTACAGGGTGCAGAAAGAATCAGTGAATGTCATTACTCTTGACATTCTCGTGATTATTCTGCTCCCTTCCGAATCAATATATTAATCACTCCACCAGTCAGTCTGTAAGCTGTTCTCTCTCTACCAGTCTGTCAGCCATGCACTAAGTGGATCTTATACCACAGGGAAGATATTGACCAGATGAAGTCAGAACATGAAACAAAATGACTAAATGCAACATTTACACAGAGAGAGAGAGAGAGAGAGAGAGAGAGAGAGAGAGAGAGAGAGAGAGAGAGAGAGAGAGAGAGAGAGTGTGTAGCTATAGTGAGTGAAAAAAAAAACATGTTCAAATGAGGCGTGGGTGTGGGTGTCGAGGGGGAGGGGGGGGGGGGGGGTGGTAAAAAATTAATAGTTCTAATTGTTCTTTTTTCTCATTAGATGATTTTGTTTTCTTTAAGGCATAAACTTAG
>JADBJO010005676.1:131433-138933 GCA_016801955.1 Conus betulinus | reverse complement strand
TCAGTTCATTTGGGATTATCTGGCAGTTAAAGAGATGGGTAGAAAAAGGAGTTTTAAAAAGAAGAAAGCTGCTTGGCAAACTTCTTTATTCTATGGAGCCTGCACACAAACACACACACACGCACACACACACACACACACACACACACGCGCGCGCGCACACACACACACACACACACACACACACACACACACACCACACACACACACACACACACACGCACCCCAAGCACGCACGCACAAACACATATACACATTGTAAGTTTTGGCCCATCTAAACAGCTAAAAATGTTGCATTGTTGCCATTCACAAACTTGTTTCTCATTGCCATGTAATTGTAAGCGTCTAAGGTCAAAGAAGCGATCATTTGAGACTTGGAATATAGGTTCTACCCTATCAGAACAGGTTAGGAGCCAAAACCAGCACGGCGTATCAGTTAGTTTCCGTTTAGACTGATTTCATTCGCTTCTGGCGAATGTAAGCAACTTCATTGCCAACTCCAATGCGATCGAAACCTTTATCATGTTGTCCATACCTAAACGATACAGCTACATGAAAGAGGCCTGCAGAGCTTTTACTTCAGAGTGCAGAAAGAATCAGTTAATGTCATTACCATTGATATTTTCGTGATTATTCCCCTGCTTCCTCACTGAATCAATATAGTAATCACTCCTCCAGCCAGTCAGAAAGTTGGTCAATCTCAGCTAGTCTGTCAATCATGCACTGATTTTTTTTTTTTTTTTTTTTTTTTTTTTTTTTTTTTTTTTTTTTTTTTTTTTTTTTTTTTTTTTTTTTTTGGGGGGGGGAGGGGAGAAGAGGGGAGGGAGGTGGCGGGGTGTTCAAAAAAATGAAGAATAGGTTCTATTGTGCTTTTTTTTTTAATTTTTTTAAATATTAATTATATATGGCGTAAAATTCAAAAACGCCAGGTCTATACATTTCTGTGAAATGACCAACACATGAAAGCAAAAGGATTCATCAGTGATTTCTAAATTATGTTCGACAGAACTTGAAGACATGTTTTACAAAATAGTCACAAATGAACTCCGAATCACAATGTTTACAAAGGGACCAAGAACACACACACACGCACGCGCGCGCGTGCACACACACACACCACACAACACACACACACCACACACACACACACACACACACCACACACACACACACACATCTACACACGCACACACACACGCACACAGGACAGACCACTCAGGAAGGAGAGAGAGAGAGGAGAGAGGAGCGAGAGAGAGAGGAGAGAGAGAGAGAGAGAGAGGAAGGGAATAAGAGATGACGGGAAGGAAACAAAGGGAGAGAGAGAAAGTGAGAAGAGAAAGAGGGAGAGAGGGTCCCGAGAAGGGGGGAGAGGGAGAGAGAGAGAAAGGAAAGGAAGGAGGGAGGAATCCAAAGAAACAAAAAGAAAACAGAGACAAGAAAGAAAGAAAGTAATCGAATATACACAGGGATACAACACATACACAAATTCCAGAAAACTGTGTGATGGAGACATCAATATTGACAAAGTATGAGCAAAACGCTACACTTGTATTTGGACAATTTAGGACACACTGAAGATGCAGACAACACGGATGCTATTTTTGGTTCTCTCCTGTCTTCTTCATGTGGTTCGTTAACCACACACATCCTCAGCGGGGTTGACAGGAAATGAGTGGGGGATTCTGGGTAGGAGAGCTCGATGGAGCTGATTCGCCCCTTAATGATAACCTGCGAGCTAACTGGCACGTGCCATTTTGCCGTTTCCTGTCTCATTAATCACGGGTTTGTCCAGAGGGTTGAAGCCATCATTTCCATTTTGGCCCTGGACGTAATTATCAGTGCATTAATTACCCCACATGCTCATCAGTTGATTTCTAACAAGCTTAATCATACCTGGTGAGTTTTCAGTTACTTTTTGTTTTCTTTTTGCAAAATGTTCAGTTTCATTTGGGATTATCTGGCAGTTAAATAGATGGGTAGAAAAGGAGGGTTTTAAAAGAAGAAAGCTGCTTGGCAAACTTCTTTTATTCTATGGAGCCTGCACACCAAACACACCACACACGCACACACACACACACACACCACACACAACAAACACACACACACAAACACACACACGCGCGCGCGGCGCGCGCGCACGCACACACAACACCACACACACAGGCACCCAAGCACGCACCGCACAAACACATATACACATTGTAAAGTCTTGGCCCATTTTTTTTAACACTCTCAAAATGTTGCATTGTTTGCCATTTACAAACTTGTTTCTCATTGCCATGTAATTGTAAGCGTCTAAGGTCTCAAAGAAGCGATCATTTGAGACTTGGAATATAGGTTCTACCCTATCAGAACAGGTTAGGAGCCAAAACCCGCACGGCGTATCAGTTAGTTTCCGTTTAGATTGATTTCGTTCGCTTCTGGCGAAATGTAAGCAAACTTCATTGCAACTCCAATGTGATCGAAACCTTTATCATGTTGTCCATACCCTAAACGATGGAACTACATGAAAAGAGGCCTGCAGAGCTTTTTACTTCAGAGTGCAGAAAGAATCAGTTAATGTCATTACCATTGATATTTTCGTGATTATTCCCCTGCTTCCTCACTCACTGATCAATATAGTAATCACTCCTCAAGCCAGACAGCAAGTTGGTCAATCTCAGCTAGTCTGTCAGTCATGCACTGAGTGGATCTCGTACCAGGGGGCGGGGCAGATATTGATCAGATGAAGTAAGAACATGAGACAATACAAGGCCGACACCACTTGTTTGGAGAAGAAGAGAGAGAGCGAGAGAGAGGAGAGACGAGAGAGAGAGAGGAGAGTGAGGGAGGAGAGGAGAGGGAGAGAGAGGAGGAGAGAGAGGGCGAGAGAGGAAGAATCATGTGACTCCAATTGTTCGTTTTATTTGATGGCATAATTTCAGCATTATAAACTCAAACCGGTGGTTCTCCACGGTTTCTTATAATGGACGATTACTCAACAGAGGACATAACCAGTTGATACCCCAATGACGTACGAAACATTCTGGGCCGTGTTTTACTTCATAATCACAGAAAAAACACACAGTGATCAAGAAAGAAAACAGAGAGAGAAAAGAGAGTGAGAGGAGGAGAGAGAGAGAGTGAGAGGGAGAGGGGGGGGAGGGGGGGGGGGGAGAGAGAGGGGGAGGGATGAGAGAGGGGGGAGAGGATTAGATAGAGAGACAGAGACAAGAGAGAGAGAGGAGAGAGAGACCGGGGACAGAGAGAGAGAGATGGATGTAGCAGGGGAGGGCGGGGGGGAGAGAGAGACAAAGAAAAAAGAAAGAGAGACAGAGAGGAGAGAGATGAGAGGAGAAGTGACAGAGAGAGAGGAGAGAGAGTTGGGGGAGAGAGAGGGGGGGGGAGAGTAGGAGAGAGGGGGGGGGGTGGAGGAGAGAGCAGAGAGAGAAGACAGAGACACAGAGAGAGAGATGGATGTAGAGAGGGAGGGGCTGCGGGAGGGAGAGAGACAAAGAAAAATGACCTAGAGAGAGAGAGAGAGGCTGTGTGTGTGTGTGTGTGTGTGTGTGTGTGTGTGTGTGTGTGTGTGTGTGTGTGTGTGTGTGTGTGTGTGTGTGCGGTGCGTGCGTAAACCAGAGGCTCTATTTCTTGTGTGTGTGTGTGTGTGTGTGTGTGTGTGTGTGTGGTGTGTGTGTGTGTGTTATGTATGTGTGTGTGTGTGTGTGTGTGTGTGTGTGTGTGGTGTGTGTGTGTGTGTGTGCGTAAACCAGAGGCTCTATTGCTTGTGGTGTGTGTGTGTGTTGTGTGTTGTGTGTGTGGTGTGTGTGTGTGTGTTGTGTTGCGCGCTGCGCCGCGGCGCGCGCGCGACGCGCTCGTGTGGTGTGTGTATGTGTGTGGGTGTGTGTGTGTGTGTTGTGTGTGGTGTGTGTGTGTGTGGTGTGTTGGTTGTAAACAGCGGAGGGGCTATTTCTCTCTCCTCTACCTCTACCCCCCTCTCTCTCTCTTTTTGTGTGTGTGTGTGGTGTGTGTGTGGTGTGTGTGTGTGTGTGTGCGCGCGCGCGCGATGCGTAGTGTGTGTGTATGTGTGTGTGTGTGTGTGTGTGTGTGTGTGTTGTGTGTGTGTGTATGTTGTGTGTGTGTTAAACAGCGGAGGGGCTCTATTTCTCTCCCTCTACCTCTAGGACCCCCTCTCTCGCTCTTTTTATCTCTCACTTGTCTTGTGTCTGTCTCGCGCGCGCGTGCGCCTGCGTGCGAGCCCGCGTGGGTGCGCGCCTGCGCAAGTGTATGTGTGTGCGTGCGTGCGCGCGCGCGCGCGTGTGTGTGTGTGTGTGTGTGTGTGTGTGTTACCCTCCCTCCCTTGTTTGTGTGAAGACAGAAAGAGACACAGTTTTTTTAAAAAGAAGAAAAAAGAAAAGAAAAAAGAAACGACAAAAAAAAAAAAAAAAAAAAAAAAAACACGAATATAAATTATGTAGGGAGAAAACACATGCACAAATTCCACGGAATTGCGTCATGAAGACCTGTTCCAAAGACATGGGTGCTAAATGCTTCACCAGTTCTTTGGCAGTTTGGACAATTTGACAACACAGAGGTCACTGCATCTATTTTGGTCCAGCCCACTTCATGTGGTTCATTAACTCACATCATCAACTGCTGACGGGGAATAAGTGGGAATGCTGTGGATGAGAACAGGGGAGCTGATTCGCCATATATGGTAACCTGTGAGCTACCTGGGACGTGCCTTTGCGCCGTTTTTCCTGTCTCGTGAATCAGGGTTTTGGTCAGAGGGGCTTGAAGCCGTCATTTCCCTTTGGCCCTGGGTGGGAACGCTGAGGCATCAATCAGCTACGTGGCCATAACCTGTGCACTAACAAGCTCTTCCATAGCTGGAGAATTGTCAGTTACTTCATTTTTTTTTCTCATTGCAAAAATGATCAGTTCGTTTGGGTTACCTGGCAGTTAAATAGATGGGGAGGTAAAGGCAGTTTTAAAACAAGAAAGCTGCTTGGCAAACTGCTTTATTATTCTATAGAGCTTGCACACTCACATCACTCACACACACACACACACACACACACACACACACACACACACACACACACACACACACACACACACACACACACACACGTGCAAACGCATACACACATACACACACAGATACACACCACACCACACACACACACACACACACACACACACACACACACACACACACACACGCACACACACACACACACACACGCAAACATACACACACGCGCGCGGCGCGCACGAACACACACATACATGCACGTATACACACACACACACACACACACACACACACACACACACACACACAACACACACACACACACACACACTCACACACACACACACACACACACACACACACACATTTTAAGTACAGGCCCATTACGCAGCTCACAATGTTGCAGTGTTGCTAAACACAAACATTTTTTTCTTTTCCATGTAAGTGAAAGTGTCTTAGGTCCAACAACTGATCATTCAAATTTTGAGTACAGACTCCTGTCTGTAAGAGCAGGTCATCAACCTGAACAAGCATGCCATGTTAGTTATTTCTGAGACTGATTTTTTTTTTCATTTCTGTCGAATGTAAACAATTTCTTTGCAATGTCAAATGTGATCAATACCCTTTTGATGTCGTTCCTACCTAAACGATGGAACTACGTAAAAAAGGGATTGCCATAGCCTTAAGTAGAGTGCAGAAAGAATCAGTTAACGTCATTACTATTGACATTGTCATTATTATTCTCTTGCTGCCTCCCTGAATCAATGAATTAATCCCTCCACCAGTCCTTAGTAAGCTGTTCAATCACTACCGGTCTGTCGATCATGCACTGAGTGGACCTTCTCTCAGAGGGACAGATATTGATACGATGCAGTGATAGGGGGGTGGGGGAGATGGAACACGCTAGAATCACATTTTGACAAGGACCGAGGAGGAGGGAGAGATAGAGAGGGTAGAGAGAGAACTTGCGTCGAGAGAGAGGACTGGATGGGGGGGGAGAGGGTTTTTAGCAGAAGAGAGAGAAATGAGATGACAGGGGAAGTGGGTTTTTAGGCGAAGAAGTAAGAGAATATACACAGGGAGAGATAGGTTTAGAGAGATTCCTCAGAAATAGGGAGATGGGACCATATACTGAAAAGGCACGACTACATGCTGTTTAGAGCATCCCAGACCCATGAGCGGATGTTAGGAGAATTTTTAGAGAACCTGCCCTTACTGAGTGGTTTCTGTTAAGATCCTCAGGGTGAAGAAATGGAGTGAACTGTTTAGAAACGAAATTCAGAAAAAGGTGAAGGGTGCTATAGCTTTCCTGTTACAGTTTTTAGAGGTAAGGGTTTGAGAGAAAAGGCCCCGGGTTTCAGAGAAATCCCCCACGGCAGAAAGTGGGGTCAGGTGAAGCTCTCGTCAGTGGAATGGATCAAGTGATAACTTTCTGGTTGTTTTTATGGCAATGTTGAGCTCATTATGTTTAAACTGCTTAAACGTTTACTTTAAAGATCGAAAGTACGTGAAAGTAAAAACGAAATAAGGTAATATCTAGCTATGGGGTGGGACAGAAACGGAGCCCATAATTGTACTTAATCAATCACAGTTTGGGGGGGGGTGGGAATCATTAATCACAGGGGGGACACAGGGAATCACAGTTTTTACAAAGGGACCGATAAAGCATGGAGAGGGGGGGGGGGGGGGGGGGGGGGGGGGTGGAGGGACTGAGGGAAGGAGAGGGAGGGAGAGAGAGGGAGGGAGGCCTCGGAAGAGAGAATACACAGAGAGAGATGAGAGAGGAGAGAGAGAGAGAGAGGACGAGAGAGAGAGAGGGGAGGAGAGAGGTGAGAGAGAGAGGAGAGAGAGAGGAGAGGGATAGGGAGAGACGAGAGAGGAGAGAGAGAGAGAGAGAGAGAGAGAGTAAACGAATATACACAGGGACACAAGAGACACACTGATTCCTCAAAATTGCGTCATGGGGACAATATACTGAAAAAGGCACTGAACTAAATGCTGCACTGTTACCTTGACAATCCCAGACGCATTTAAGACGGAGACAATACGGCATCCATTTTAGTCCTGCCCTGTCATCTTGATGTGGTTCGTTAACTCACATCCTCAGTGGTGATAGGAAAGGAGTGGGAATTCTGTGGATGAGAGCTGGGGAGCTGAGTCGCCATAAATAATAACCTGCGAGCTAAACGTGGCACGTGCCATTTTGCCGTTTCCTGTCTGATTAATGACGGTTTTGTCCAGAGGGGTTGAGGCATCATCTCCGTTTGGCCCCGCACTTCAACGCCGATGCATAAATCACCCACGTGCACACAAGTGGAGCACCAACAAGCTCATCGGTACCTGGAGATTTTCAGTTAACTTTCTTTTTTTTTTTTTCTCATTGCAAAATGTTCAGTTCATTTGGGATTATCTGGCGTTTTTAAAATACGTGGGGCGCTCGAAAGTGACAGATTAAAACAAAGAAACAGTCTGCAGCTGTAGGG
>JADBJO010005676.1:113933-128933 GCA_016801955.1 Conus betulinus | reverse complement strand
AGACAAAGTTTTAAGAAAGTAGGAGTAAAAAAGAAAAAAAAAAAAGCAAATATATGCAGGGACACAACACATGGACTAGTTCCAACATTGTGTCGTGAAGACATATTGAAACAGACACTAAACTTGATGCCTCACCGGTCCATTGGCACTTTGGAACACTTTGATGACACAGAGGACATGGCAGTAATTTTGCACCTGCCCTGTCCTCTTCACGTGGTTCGTTAACTCAATTATCAATGGCCGACAGGATATGAGTGGGAACTCCGCACATGAAAGCTGGGGAGCTCATTCGCCGTAAATAATCACCCGTGACGTGCCGTTTCGCCTTTCCTGTCTCGTTAATGATGGTTTTGTCTGGAAGGGTTGAAACTATCATTTTCGTTTGACCCTGGACGTGAATGATGCTGGAAAAAAAACCCACATGTCACCAACATGCTGAGCACTAACAAGCTCATTCATACCTGGAGAGTTTTCGATGATTTTTTTTCCCACATTGCAAAATGTTCAGGTTAACTGGGGATATCTGACAGTTAAAATAGATGGGTAAAAAGTGACAGACTTAAAACAAAGTCTGGAGTTATAGGGTGAGAGAGAAAAAAAAAAAAAAACGATTTTTAAGTGATTTTTAAGGGGGGGGGGGGGGGGGGGGGGGGGGGGGGGGGGCGGGGGGGATACAGGATCAATGGTTTCAATTGTTCTTTTATTTAATGGCATGATTTCAAACATTATATTAAAAGAATTGCTGATCTTCAAGTTTTCTTTTAAACGACGGATATACATCATGCCTATATCCAGTGATACCCAATGACGTGAAGAGTTTGTGCCATGTTTTTCTTCATAAACACAAGTAAAACACAGAATCAGAATTTTTACAAAGTGGCCTGCCATGTTTTTCTTCATAAATACAAGTAAACAGCACAGCATCAGAATTTTACAAAGTAACCAAGAGAGAGAGAGAGAGAGAGAGAGAGAGAGAGAGAGAGAGAGAGACAGACAGACAGACAGACAGACAGACAGACAGACAGACAAAAAACAGACAGAAGGACAGAGAGACAGGTAGCAAGGGCACACTCATTGTTTGCTTGTTAGAGAGGGAGGGAAGGAGGGAGAGAGAGAGAGAGGCTGGGGTGGTGTGTGTGTGTGTGTGTGTGTGTGTGTGTGTGTGTGTGTGTGTGTGTGTGTGTGTGTGTGTGTGTGTGTGTGTGCGTGCGTGTGTGTGTGTGTGCCCCCTCTGCTCCTCCCCCATACCAAAAAAACAAAAAAAGAGACAACGTTAAAAAAGAAGATGAGAAAAAAAAAAAAAAAAACGAATATACGCAGGAACACGACACATATACACATTCCACAAAATTGCGTGTAGAGACATATTGGAAAAGGTATTGAACTGAATGCTACACCAGTCCCTTGGCAGTTTAGGACGTTTTGACGATGCAGAGGACAGGGCAGCTATTCCCTGTCCTCTTCATGTGTGGCATTGATTCACATCATCAACGGCTGACCGGAAATGAGTGGGAATTCCGTGGATGACAACTGGGGGAGCTGATTCGCCATGAAATGATAACATGTGAGCTGCCTGGGACGTGCTGTTTCGCCGTTTCCTTCTTCGTTAATCACGTTTTTGTCCGGAGAGGTTGAAGCCATCATTTCCGTTTGGCCCAGGATGTGAATGCTGGCGCATGAATCACCCCATGCTCTCCAGTTAAGCACTAACCAGCTCCTTTATACCTGGAGACTTTTCAATTCCCTGTTTTTTGTTTAACTCATTGCACACTGTTCAGTTCACACGAGGTTGTCCGGTGATCCAAATAGATGGGAAGAAAGAGACAAATTTAGAAGAGTCTGAAATGTTAGGGTGATGGAGGTTTGGGAGTAGGAATAGAATGGAATTTGGCAGGAGCAAACATTCCATTAATTTGAGACAAAAGGTTGGAATGGAATGTTTTTTTTTTTGTTTGTCTGTATTTTGGATACTATTCTGTGTGTTACCCTTGCCTGACAAGATTGTTATCTATCACCACGTGTTTCATGTTGAACAGAGAGTGGTTGGGAAGGTTGAGATGTCGCGTGACCAGGGTGTTAATAGCAATCGTACTGTCTGATCTATGCACTGGGAACCGTCTTCTGTAGGAATTTATGTTTTACCGGTGTGTCCTTAGAATTTCTACAAAATTCACAGAACAAGCTACAGCTGATGTGGCGAGTGGTTGTGTGTACTGAATTATTCACAGAGCATAAGACAGAGATGATGAGCTTGTCAGTTAGTGCGATGGGGGATAGTCAAACATTTGGGTTTGGTGGCAATTGGGGGTAGTGGATTCTGAAATAATGCAGTTGATGTAACATGGGAGAAAAGCAATTTGGACCGCCAGGATTCATTCAACGAAATGAGCTGAGGACATGAGAATGTCTTTGAGAGAATGGCTGTTTTTTTTTTTTTTTCAAAAGGGTGAGGTAGGGCCTGTTTATGTCTGAAACATGTGAACACTGTCTGTAGTCATTCTTTAAGCCATGGTGGTACATGAGGTTCAGCAGTAACCATTTCATGCGTTCTGTTGGGGGAAAGTTTGTGTTCGTATTTCAGGGTGCTTGATCTGTTGAGGGTTTTTTTTAACATTTAAGTGAGGCATGTAGAGTATGGAAGTTGGTGGCCTCTGAATGTTAAGAAGGAACATCGGATCTGAGAGGTCACCCGGTTCACTATATATACACCAACACGTTCGCTGAGGATACAAACAAAACACACAGTGAACTCACAGACTCTCATAAATGGGGTGTTTACAGGCACGCCCGCATTGCATAGCATGTTTCAGTTTTTAACTGTATCCTGCTGTCACAGAATTGTGCAAATACCAATGTGCTCACGCTTCTTTTTGTGGAGCTGCAAAAATATCCGTGAAGAATGTGACCTATGCTCATGAACTAATCTTTTATACTACGTGATATTTGTTTGCTCCACATTCGTGTACGGACACTGAAGATATTTTGGCAAAGTTCATCATTGTCTCTCTCTCTCTCTCTCTCTCTCTCTCTCTCTCCTCTCTCTCTCTCTCTCTCTCTCTCTCTCTCTCTCTCTCTCTCTCTCCAGGTAGATAGATAAACATTATAGATAGCTAGATAAATAGATAGATAGACAGACAGACAGATAGACAGGCACACACGACAGACAGGTACATGCGTACACGCACACGCACATATATACATATACACATACATATATATAATATATACATACATACATATATATATATATATATATATGCATACATATATATTCATACATGCATTCATGCATGTGTGTGTGCACGCATGTGTACCTACATACACATCCATACCATCCATACATACATGCATGGATGCACATGCATACACATGCATACATACATACATACATACATACATGCATCATGCATACATACATACATGCTACATACATACATACATACATACATACATACATAGAGTGTGCAAAATACTGACCACCAAACTTACCTTTAAAAGTCACGCCACCCTTATACGCAACAACAGTGGATGATGATGCTTTGGGACTAATTTCCGATCACCAGGAAGTCCTAAGGACAAGTTCGCTGCAGACACAAACCAGCTTAGTTTTCTAGGTTGAAATATAATGCCCGAAAGTTGTGAAATGTTCACGACGTTTAAAGTGAAAAATGTTGCTGTAATCATTGGCTTCTGGTCAGAAAACACTGCTTAAAAACGATAAAACGATGCATGGTGTATTACTTCACCAAACTGTAGATTCTGTGTCTAAATGTATGTGTGATTGTGCTTTTTTCTTTTGGGTGTTGACTTACTTTTTGTTTAAAACATTTCTCTCTCTCTCTCTCTCTCTCTCTCTCTCTCTCTCTCTCTCTCTCTCTCTCTCTCTCTCTCTCTCTCTCTCTCTTCTTCTAGGTGGAATACTGAGGATCACTATTCGTGAGCTTCTTGCTTATGCGGCCCATGTTTAATCCCGTTTTCATGGATATTTCATTTCAGAGCTTATAATGCTTCACAATTTTACAGTTGTCAGTCGATCAACTTGATTTCAGCTGAACAGGCAAATCACATTTTGTAGATAGTGCTTTATAAGTTCTGTGGTGAAAAAGACGATAAAAGGACACAAACAGGGATAAACACAGAGAGAGGAGAGAAGCACATGATAATTTACTTATCATCCACGTAAAGAAATGACTACAGTTCCATTGTACAGTCCAGCACACCTGAATAGTTTTCCATGTCATTCCACCATTTAGTCCTCTTTCCAAAGAAACGCTGCCTGACTAACCATCTTTATTTGTGCTTAGAGTTGATTTCATCAAGAGATTTTGCGCCTTATAAATACCATAATTATTATTTTTATCATTATTTATCTTTAGCGGGTTTGGACAGACGGTGGAGATGCAGGTAACAGTGAAGCTATTTTGGTCCACCCCGGTCCTGATGATGAGGGTTCGTTTACTCACATCCTCACCGGCCAGCCTGAAATGCGTGGCGTGTCTGCGAATGAAGAGTGGTCGGCAGTCTGCCTCAAAAAAGATAACCACCAGTTCATGGGGACATGCCTATTTGCTGATTTTTGTGTGTCGATAATTGTTGTTCAGGGGAACCTCTCACCAGCTAAGTGGTCAGGCCGGAAAATTGAAGCAAACTTGTTCTCAGCATTTTCCAGAAGACAATCTTCTCGATCTTTTAATCCATGTTTTGAAATTTCTTCATTATTGATGTTGTCAAACCAAACAAAAATACTTTCTATTTTGAAAGCTCGTTCGAGTCCTGAGATATTATGTCCTTCTCACAAAATTTCTCAACATTGTCAAGGTATTCCCTGTTAGCGTAATGAGATAAAGAGCTCAGAGTGGAGACTGTGAAAGGACAGAGAGTCCTCATGACGAAATCAGGTTTTGACCAATCCGAATGGGAGAATGCCTTTGCTGCACGCTGGTCTTGTTTAAAACCAGGAATTCATCGCAAAGTGGAGAAAATTGATGAAAGTACAAAGAGAGGGAAGACACAGAGAGAGAGAGAGAGAGAGAGAGAGAGAGAGGGGGGGGGGGGGGGGGGAGGGAGGGAGGGGGAGGGGAGAGGGAGAGAGAGAGAGAGAGAGAGAGAGAGAGAGAGAGAGAGAGAGGTGTACATCATAATTTACTTATCATTCATGTAAAGAAATGAACACAATGCAATCGCACAGTCCAATACAGCCGAAATAGAGTTCTATGACATTGCATCGTTTAGACCCCTCTTTAAATCAGCGCTGCCTGAGTGATCATCTTTTTTGTTTTTAGCAGAATGGACAGACACCATAGATGCAGATAGCACTGAAGCTGTTTTCATCCTCCTCTCCCCATGCCTAATGAAGAGAGCTGGTTAATTGATATCCTCACCAGCCAGCTGGAAATGCGTGGCGTGTCTGCGAATGAAGAGTGGTCAGCGGCTTGCCCAGAAAAGACAACCACCAGCTCATAGGAGCGTGCCTATTCACTGATTTTTGTCTGCTGTTAATTGTCGTTTCAGGGGAGCCACCCGCCAGTTAAGTGTCAGGCAGGAAAAAATTGATGCAAACTTGTTCTCAGTATTTCCAGAAGAGAAATCTTCTCGGTCTTTAATCCAACTTTTTTTTTTTATTTCTTGATCATTAATGTTGTCAAACCAAAAAACACTTCTCTGTTTTCAAAGCCCTCTCGATAACTGAAATATTTTGTCCCTCTCACAAAATGTTTCGACAATGTCAAGGCCTTCTTGTTGCCATAGCCAGATAAAGAGTGCAGAGCAAAGACCATGAAAGGAAAGATGTTCCTGATGATACCAGAAACATGTCTTGATCAATCCGAATGGGGATCACGTTTTGCTGCACGCTAGTCAGTCACCCTCCTGTTTATGCCAGGAAATCCCTGCAAAGTTGAGAAGAACTGGACCTTCCAAAGGATTATGTTCAAAGTAGTTGTCCAAGTATTAGTGACTTCACTCAAGATGAACTTCAAATTGTTCACTGAACGGATTTCCGGCCGGAACCTGAATAGTGGCACTCTGAGAGCCAGAAAAGCAGGACGGAAATTTTCCAGGCCTGAAGGTGAACCGCACAAAGTTTTGCTGGGCTTGACAGGTGATTATTAGGATATTGTCATAAGCCGGATTTCCAGCCTGACCCTACAAAAATTGGCTCCTCTCTCCTCTCTTTTCACCAAGGTAAGACTGTGATTTAGATGGACATGCAAGCACATATCCAGAGAGACGTGGATAATACAGTCGGGAACCAAACGCTACCTGAAAGATTTCACAGGCATATACAGTCTGGGGGAAGAGCTGACACACTCATAAAAACAGAAATATGCACTTGCATGGAACTCCACCAAAAATAACTGATACTTCATAGAAGACTTGCTGTCCCAGACATATCTCCCTGTCGTTATCGGGTACCTGGCATGTCTCAGTAACCCCTAGAATTATACCAACAGGAGGATAAGCTTCTGGTAGGGACGCACAAGCCGAGAGAGGTCGAAGAGAAGACACCAAACTGAGTTATCCACGTTACTCCTGGTTGGGTGGTTTGCAACAGGCTAACAACAAGGTCCTGTAGAAACGTTCACCAGTTGAAGAAAAGACAGCAACTTTGTCAGATAGTACCTTAGTCCTAGAGGTCATTCGACTGAAACTCACGTGGGAAAAGGAGAGTGGAATGATCCAGGCTGACATGGCATGAGTGCAAAGATTCCGAAGTGAAGACCGCCAGAATGATATGGGCCCAGCACAAGAGGTCAGCCCAGAAACCTCAGAGTCCGCGTACCTATACGTTGCCCACTGATTTTAAATGCAAGAGTTGAGAAAGCCATGGAAGAATTGTGTACAAGGATGCCGTTGTTTGATACAATAATTGAAAATAAAACGAATCATTCGTGAACAAAGTTGTCTAACAATTAGATGGTATATTACCACACTGAAACGAACTGATGAATCCATAGCAGAACAGCTGTATACAGAATGCACTCTGTCGTCCAGTGCCGCCAAACAACCGATGCAAACAACCGATGCATTCATGGAAGAAGAGTCGTCTACAGTAATACGTTTATAACATGAATTGTTTTGAACATCTAAATAGAAAAACGTTGTTTACAGGAATGCATTTGCATCATGCAATGCTCAAAATAACTGACACACCCATGACAGAAGGGTTGTCAACAAAATACATTTGTATCATACAATCCTCAGATCATTCATAAAAGAAGAGTTGCTCGTGAAATGTGTTTGCTCCATACAATAATGATTATAACCGGTGCACTGACTTATCTAAATGGCACATTTCTGTAAAACAGTGGTAATAGTAACTGACACGCTCATGGTAGAATATCAATCCATTGGGAAAAAAAAACTTTTTGTACAAAGCATTGAACAGAACTGACAAATTTGCAGAAGTGTTGTCTACTAAAATACGACTCGATCATGCGAAAAACGATGTTTAAACTTGACACGTTCATGGAAGAACAGTAGTCCACAAAAAGTGCTCATAATACACGTAACAATCAGAGCCAATGCCACTGTCATAACAGATTTGCAATCAAAAAGTATTTGTATCATAAATGTCCTAAACGATTGACACACTAACCACCCGGCCAAACAAATAACAAAAAAAAGAAATAGGAGAGGAAAACGGAGGAAAAACAAAAAAAAAGGCTATTTGAAATGACGATCAATATCAAATGATAATGATGTAATAAAACGCATTAATCAAAACACCAAAGGTTTATATTTGTATCAAACAACATTAGAATGATCTGACACCATTCACAGTGAAAGAATGGTATGCATGAAATCATAATTCTGAAACTGGCCAACGCAGTCAGATCAAAACAATATACAAAATGAAATCCCGTTAAAATACAAAACAGGAAATTACTGACCACAGGACGAGAGGAGAAGAGAGGAGAGAGGAGAGGGAGAGAGGAGAGAGAGAGGGCGAGAGAGAGAGAGGGAGAGGAGGAGAGGGGGGGAGGGAGAGGAGGGAGGGAGGGAGGGGGGAGGGAGGGTGGAGGTGGAGGGGAGAAGACAGGCACACAGAGAGACGCAGGCAAAGTATCCTATTCACTGTGATATTGTTCTGGCGCTGTCACCGGGTCTGTGTCATTGCCTTACGTTGGTTTTGCTCTAGAGTGGGTTTTACAGCATCGAGGTGTACACTGGCCCCCTGACATGGTCGGTCAGTACGTTTACCTCTGTATGTGTGTGCGTGCGTGTGTGTGTGTGTGTGTGTGTGTGTGTGTGTGTGTGTGTGTGTGTGTGTGTGTGTGTGTGTGTGTGAATAAGAGGCAGACGGACACACACACACACACACACACACACACACACACACACACACACCACACACACACACACACACACACACACACACACACACACATACGCGCGCGAGACGCATACACGAAAGAGACAGAGAGAGAGGGGGGAAGGGGAGGGAGAGAGAGAGGCAGGCAAATAGACGGAGAGAAGGAAGACAGAGACACAAACTGAGAGAACAAGAAGAGAGAGGAGAGAGAGAGAGAGGAGAGAGAGAGAGAGTGAGAGAGAGACAGACAGACAGACAGACAGACAGACAGACAGACAGACAGACAGACAGATGTACAGGACAACAGACAGACAGGCAGATAAAAACTAAGTGAAAGAAGGAAAGAGAGTTTTTTTTCCCCCGACATCGATCCCTGCAATCGAACGGTGCCCTATCGATCAAGCAAATGGCGTAAGACATCACGCCTGCAACCTTCAAACCTGCGCGTTATTACGAAAACTGTTCTGACTTCAGTCATCAACAGAACAGCCATCCAAAAGAGCCCGCAGACACCTGTCACAGAACACAGGCGTCTACAGAAACTAGGTCACCTTGTTTCACGCGCTTTAAATAATACAAGCCTCCTCTTCAGCCCTGCGTCATGACAGTCGAGTCTCTGTTCGGAGTGGAGATTGGGTCAATAGACCAGCAGGAAACACGTGCGTACTTTGTTAAGTGACAGTTTCATGTGTCTTTTTTTATTATTATTATTATTATTATTATTATTATTAGTATTCGAAGTCGTGGTTGTTAGCGCGATAGTAGTGTTGGTGTTATTGTCGTTCGTCTGTCTGTCTGGGGTGTCTGTCTGTCTGTCTGTCTGTATACATGTCTCCCTGTATGTCTGTCTCTCTGTTTCTCTCTCTTCTCTGTCTGTCTGTCTGTCTGTCTCTCTGATAAAAAAAAAAAATATCCGTAATCTATATCTCTCTCCCATTTTTCCTCTCCTCTTCCTCTTTCTTTCTCTCTTTCTCCCTCTCTCCGTCTGTCGGGTCTCCGTCTGTCTGTCTGTCTGTCTGTCTGTATGTCTGTCTGTCTGTCTCTCCTCTCTCTCTCTCTCTCTCTCCTCTCTCTCTCTTGTCTCTCTCTCTGTCCCATCGTCCTCTCTCTCTCTCTCTCTGTCTGACTGTATCGTCTCTCCTCTCATCTGTATGTTTCCCTTCCTCTCTGGATCTCCCTCTCCACCCACCCTCTCTCTCTCTCTCTCTCTCTTTTCTCTCTTCCCCCGCACTCTCTCTCTCTCTCTCTCTCTCCTCTCGCCCCACATTCCACCACGCAACCCAACCCTCTCTCTCTCTCTCTCTCTCTCTCTCTCTCTCTCTCTCTCTCTCTCTCTTCACACGACCCCCTCCCCTAAACTTTACGTAACAGGTGAAATATGCAGAAAATAAGATGTCACACTTTGAAGACTTGCTTGAGTACATGTGCAGGTCACACACACACACACACACACACACACACACACACACACCCCACACACACACACACACACTCCTGGTGCAGAGAGACAGACAGAGACAGAGAGAGAGAGAGGAGAGAGAGAGAGAGAGTTCAGAGTGCGATTCCTGCTGAGACGAGAGTTCTGTCGAGCGACGATAAGTCATTGACACAACCACACACACACACACACACACACACACACACACACACACACACACACACACACTGGTGCACACACACACACACACACACACCACACACACAAAGACACACACACACACTCACTCACTCATCACTCACTGTCAGAGAGTCACCTCTCTCTCCTCTCTCTGCAGAGAGAGAGAGAGAGGAGAGGAGAGAGAGAGAGAGAGAGAGAAGAGGAGAAGAGAGATGGTCCATCGCGAGCGACGATGTTGTCAGTGACACCGTGAGACCGTAAAATCAGCACCTTCAAGGGACACCGTTAAGAGGGGATACGAGGCCAAAGGTCGAAGATGCAGACGTGACGAGAGCATTGTGGACACGATACCGTGAGGATTTGCCGAGACTGCTTTCAGGGGTGACGCCTCTGGTTCAGACTTGGAGGCGCACGCCACTATGACAGTGGGGTACTCCCGTTGTGGGGACAGCAAGGAGCTGCCAGACAGGAATCTGCTGGCATGGCTGCAGTCTCTACCCAACTTACGTCAGTCTGAGGAATACCAAACGCTTCCAAGGCATCCTTTCGGACCGGAGTACCTGTGGAGGTCACGCTTAAGACACAGAGAGAAGCAACACTGGAATCGCAGGGCGAGTGGAGGTCAATATGAGAGGGAAGAGATACTATGAGAGAAGAGTAGCGAGAAGGCGAAGCAGACGGGGTGTGTGAGTTTTTTGTTTCTTGCGGAATATGGTCTTCATACATTTCGGGAGTCAGGACAGACCAGGAGACATGGTGGGAGAGTATGAAGACGGGGGAACGGGAGGAGACCCAGGGAATGCGGAGAGAACCCCCAGGAGGATGGAGTAGGGAAGAAGGGAGAGAGAGAGAACGGAGGAGGAGAGAAGAGAGAGGAGAAGCGAGAGGGTTCCATGTGGGACGATGTATGTCTAGTGACACCGTGAGACCGGAAGAATCAGACCTTCAGGACAGGTGGGGAAGGGAAAGGAGGGGCCAAAGGTCGAAGCATGTAAAACATAACGAATGGAAGGTGGGGAACAAGTTTGCTTGAAGAGAAACCATTTGAAAAAAGAAGAAGGGAAGAAAGAAGAAACGCCTCTGGGGGGAACCACCCTAGGAGAGGGGACAAGGAATATACTCCCTTGTTGGGAAGAGCACTGGCCAGAAGGAAGAGGGTCCATTGGAAGAGAGAGGAGAAGGAAGGGAAGAGGGAAGGACGAAAAGAGAATTCCTTCGTCGCCACTTGGAAGACAAGAATTTCCCCTTCTTTTCTTTTGAATTCCCGGCCGTTGCTAGATCCTTAATCCCGGTTAGTCAGGTTCCGAAAAGCGTACGAAGAACGAAGGTGGACGTAAATTTGCTTATAGCCGCCGAACGCAAAGGGCCATATCAGTTGTTGGGCTGTCACCACCTGGAAGTCAACACACACACACACACACACACACACCACACACACACACACACCACACACACACACACACACACACAAAACACCATTCCATCACATCTCTTTAAAAATACACCTTGAAAAACGCTCCAGAAACTCCGTTAAAAAACTTTCTTCCGTAAAATCTTTGGTCAGATGAAAATGGTAATTTCTTTCAAAATTCAAAGATCACCTCAGGTGGGACATCTCTGAACAAAGTTTTTCATGGAGGCTGCGAAGAAAACGAAAACTGGCTCAGCGTTTCCAGCTGTATATAGTACAGTAACGATGTTTCCACAGCCATTGAGCAAAGGGAGGTAATCACGATCGCCACGTTCACCCCACACTCACTCGCTTCATTGCCTTGCCGGAACGAAGGACCCTTGCCCCCCCCCCCCCCCCCCCCACCCCCCCCCCCCCCCCCCCCCCCCCCTGTGGAAGTCTGTTCCCCCCCTTCCTTGTCCATGCCGCCCAGAATGAGGTCAAGGTGCCCCCCCCCCCCCGGAAGGTGAAGCCCCCCCCACTCAGCTTTGTTGCCTGGGATTTCAGTGCCGGGCTGCGGAGGGGCCAGACTTGGCACAGGGTGAAGCCTCACTTGTTTGACTTCAGCGGACTGGAAGTGACTCCGAGCCATGACTGTGATTGCTGAAGTGACCGAGGGATTGGCTGACAGCTCGTTCCACAGGTCTGGCTCGTTTCATGCTGCCGGGGCACAGTTGTCTGCAAACAGGAAATCTCTCATCAGGGGGGTGTCGAGGATTTTTGGTTCACATCCCCCACCACCACCACAGCCCCCCCCACCCCCACCCACCCCCCCCCCAAAAAAAAAAAAAAGGAAAAAAAAAAGGGTGGGTGTCGAAAAAAAGAAGAAGGGAAAGAAAAGTGGAAAAAAAAAAGGGAGGAAAAAAAGAAAAAAAAAGGAAAGAAAAAAGAAAGAAAGAAGAAAGAAAGAAAGAAAAGGAAAGAAAGAAAGATCTAAAGCGGGGAAAAGTGGAAGAAAGAAAGATCTAAAGGGGAAATGGAAGGAAGAAGAAAAAGAAGGGAAGAAGAGATCGAAATGAGGAAAAGCAGGATAAATTAAAGATGAAATAAAAACCAAAATATTCAAGAAAAGAGAGAAAGAACAAAACTAAAAGAAAGAATGAGGGGAAATGAAAGTGTGAATGAAACAATGAGGGGAAGGAAAAAAGAGGAAGAGAAGACCTAAAGACGAGACGTGGAAGAAAGAAACAAAAGTAAAAAAAAAAAAACGAAAAGGAGGAGAGAAGGGATGAATTAAACATGAAGAAAGAAATAATTAACAAAAGAAATACGGAAGAAAAGAAAAATAGAACGAAATAAAGGATAGGATGATGAAAAAAAAAGAAAGAGTGGAAGAAACAATGAAGGAAAGGGGGAAAAGGGAAGAAAGAAAGACAGACAGAAAGAATCAAAATAAAAGACAAAATAAAAGAATAGGAAGGAAAAAGAAACAAAGAACAGAAGAATAAAAAATAAATCCCAAAGACAGAAAGGAAGGCAAATGTGCTGAAGAGATTTTAAGAGAGGAAAAAAAATAATAGGAGAGAACGAATAGCGAAGCAAGCGAAGATTGTCAGAAGAATAAAAGAAGAAAAGTATGAATGCACGGGGGAAAAAAAAAGGAGGAAAAAAAATGAAGGATTTTTTTTTTTTTTTTTAAAAAGGACGAAAGACAGAATTAAGGAGTGACCGACAAGTTGGGCCGACAGAAAGAAAAGCTTCTGAAGGAAGACGACTGACTATCATTTAAATGGCGGCTCTATATCTCTGGGTCGAACAAAATGGTCACGCCATGCTCAACGTTCTTTACTTGTTTGTTGTATGTCCTTGCCATATCGTGGGCTTCAAACAGGAATGACCATGATAAAAAAAAAAAAAGGAGGTGGAGGGTGGGGGGTGGAGTTGGAAAGCTTCTGTGCGAGACCTCTGAGTCAAAAACCATTGTTTATAGCGCAGCCGACCGCAAAGGCCAACATCTGAGTAGAGGTGGAGTGGGGGTGGGGAGGGATGGGGTGGGGATGGAGATGGGCATCCGTAGAAAAAAACAAACAAACAAACAATGTTAAAACAAATAGGAAGAAAAACCCCAGCCTTAATCTTTTATATTGAGCCGGCTACAGTGACTTTACTTATGTTGATAGCTATGATGCAGTCTCTCCGATAAACAAACGAATACGCGTTAGCTGACTGTTCCTTCTCAGAAACCAGAGAAAGAGAGAGAGAGAGAGAGAGAGAGAGAGAGAGAGAGAGAGAGAGAGAGAGAGAGAGAGAGAGAGAGAGAGAGAGAGAGAGAGAGCAATAACGTATGAAAAATTGGGAGGGTAAGGGAGCGGGGGTTGGGGTGGGGATGGGGGCTTTGAAGATGGATTCCAGACCCCGACACTTTCGTTCCACCAGCACCATTCCGAAGAAAAGGCCTCTCCAAAGTGCACTACATGGTTAAAAAGTGCTAGTAGTTTGAACGAGACAATAAACCGCGTGCGGGATGGTTTTTGTGCACGCCGAGGAGCCCACTGCAAAGACTAAGTCGTTTTCCTACGAAATTCTGCTGGAGCAAAGGGGGACTGCCGTTTACCTGCTGCAAGATGTAATTACAAACATGCACAGACAGAGGTGAAGGGGGTGGTAGCGACCGGAAATAGTGGGACGTGGGGAAGGGAAATGGATGACGACGCAGCTCCCTGGCGACATGTTTTTCCTCGGGGTAGATTAATCTTATTTCTACATGTTCCATGGCGGAAGATCGGGGTCTTTTTTCTTCTCCTCCTCCCCGCAGACCATATTGGAATCATATCTGGAGTTTGTAGGCAGGCTGATCATAGTTGGTTGGTTTGGTTGGTTCCATACTGAAAAACCCGTATTGTTGTCGAAGCCAGTCCGAGGATGATCTAGGCATTCCTTTCCTGTCTGATCTTCCGTGCAGCTTCTGTGGCATCGTCCGCACGCTGCCCATTCCGGTTCCCTCCACAACCACAGCTACGGCACCAGCAATTCAGAAGAAGCAGTCAGTATCAAATCATTTGTGAGGCAACCCACCAGAAGAAGAGACACAGCACTATCGCGTGTTGTGATCCAGCATACACAGGACATCACCTGCTATGCCCCATACTGACGACAACAATTGCTCAGTGGTTGTTGTCACCCGTGAGTAAGCGTCACCTCGTCCACCCAACGAGTCTTGTTGGATTGGCCGATAGGGTAACCCCGACAGCAATCAATCAAGTGTACAGGTGTACAGAGGAAATCACAGTTGAGAGCAGGTTTATGAACGGCCACAAATCTGAAACCTTTTTCATGGCGATCGATGAGGACGAGGATGATGAAGATGATGATAATTATGGATTTACATTCTGGTCTGAGACAGCATGACAGAGATGTAACCTACGATTACTTTCATAATAATTATAGTCGAGCGTCAACCAGACCTGAGAGATGCAGACACCTGCAGTGTTCACCAGGCAATTTTAGCAACACTCTCAAAGACGTATCCATTAAGTGGACGAAACGCGACTGGATGATTTCAGTCTACTCCGCTGAGCTCATAACAAACTCAGCTCCAAGTAGTAACAGATCGGGTCGAACAATCCCACAAATAGATGAATGGCTCAGATATGAATCGAACCCACAGTGACAGTGACC
>JADBJO010005676.1:91433-93933 GCA_016801955.1 Conus betulinus | reverse complement strand
TTTGTCGACAGTAGAGGAGGATTGGAGAAGGAGGTGGGGGGCTTAGCAGGCGGTGTCCTGCGTACGCTCGATGAAAGCAGGCACCGCTGAACACTATCCAAAGTGACTCAACAGGATTGCAGTGTCTCCTCTGGTGGGTTGCCTCACGACAGCTGATGAAAAAACCAGCCTGAGGATTACCGGTGTAGCACGCCACAACCATTAAACGCCAGGAAGAGCTAACAATACTCACCATGGCTTTCAGCGGCTCTACACATTGAAAACTAGTGCAGCGCCTGTGGCGAAGGCCCAATACAGAATTGTCTTTGCAGCGTACACACGCACCACTTGTTGTGTTCGTCTGTCGAGAGTCAACGAGAACCACTTCAGTCACCTTGGGATTGAGGAGGAGTGAGATGATGTGTGGATACACAGGTGGCTGATCAAGCCGATGCGTGCACGGAATGTGCGGCGACAGCTTGGACTGACAATGTGGGGGACCTGTTCTTGCTTGCTGGCGCGGGCTTTCCTTGCCTGTCTCTTTTTGTTGCGCTGCAGCTGTCCTCCTTTCGTCACATAGATTGACACATTTCTGGACAGAGGAGCGCCACATAGCTCGATCCAAAGCAGTTTGTTCCTATGTGTGAGGATTGATGTTAAACGCATTCGAGGATGTTATGAGAATGTCTTTGATGCGCTCTTTCTGACCTACATGGAACGCTCTGCTCACTGTAGAAGAGTCGAGTCTCCTGGTTAGCCAGTGGTCTACCATGCAAGCTAAATTATCTGCCCATCTAACTTGAGACAGCATCAAGATGGTGTGGATGCTTGGCAGGTCTGCTTGCTTGAGAGCACCTCTATATGTCTGGGATTTTGTCCTCCAGTGTTTGTTTAATACCTTTTGAGGCAGATTGTGTGGAAGTGTCTGAGGCAGATTGGGTGGAAGTGTCTGAGGCAGATTGTGTGGAAGTGTCTGAGGCAGACTGTGTGGAAGTGTCTGAGGCAGATTGGGTGGAAGTGTCTGAGGCAGATTGGGTGGAAGTGTCTGAGGCAGATTGGGTGGAAGTGGCTGAGGCAGATTGGGGTGGAAGTGGCTGAGGCAGATTGCGTGGAAGTGAATCAGCTTCCTGGCATGCCATTGGTACACTCCACATGCCACTACTCCAGTACACGAGGGTCTCACTACCTTCGAGCTGCAAACACACTGACATTCTCTCTTTCCATGGCGACAACACAGAACACCTTCCTGAAGAGCGGAGTTGCTGGACAATCGCCTAAAGTTTGTGACTTTGACCTTGGACACCTAGCGGTGCTACAGGATACTCTTTAAACATCTCTTTATCTTCATCCATTAAACAGCCACAGTCAGCATGCTGATTATTTCACTGCTTCATGCGTTGTGTAGGGAGAAAGTTGTGGATCCCGAGTGAAAAGACCTGAGAGAGAGTGAGACCTGAAATGTTATTGCCCTGCTCTATGTGGGTCTGTGTTTCAAGGACTGCCTGAAAGTATCACTGGCTTCCCATGGCATCCCACTTCAGGGATGGGAAACACTTGCCACAGACCGCAGTGCCTGGTGACTTGCTGTCCACAAAGGGGTAAACAGCTTCGAAGAAACGCGTTTGCAGGAATTGGACCAGAAGCGCCAAGCCCGCAAAAAGAGAAGACCTGACCCAATGACAGCTGTCGCATGCCCAGAGTGCGGATGTATTTTGTGTGTCCAGCTTTGGCTTGCGCTCACACATGTGGAGTCACTGACGTCTTCGTCGATCACGACGGACATCCATGATGATGATGTGGGTCTGATCAGCTGGCGACTGCTCTTCGCTTTTTATTCCAAAGGACTAGCTGCTCCCAGAGGACAATGAAAAGGAAGAACAAGCAAATACTTATTTTGATTCAACGCCCATCTTGCGCCAAATATAAGGAGAGAAGCGATTGCTCGTTCTTCGCTTTCATTGTCCCGAGTGTTGTTCATCTTTTTGCGGGCCTCACAAAGATCAGTTTCCGCCTACAATCATCTCACTTTGAAGCTGATCCCAGAACGCCCTGGCAAGAAACCAGGCCCAGGTTAAATTCCAAACTCGCAAATATTCCTAGGGTGGGAAAAGAAAGGAAATGGGACCACCTATGCTAACCTACACTAGTTAATCACAGTCTGGCTTTTCTTTATATAACATGGCACCCTCCACTTGAAAGAGTGAAGGGTGTCTGCTGCTAGAGCCGCTTCTGGCAGCAGGTTCCAGTCTTAGACGGTGTTTGTCAGAAAGGAGTCGTGACGATATGGTTTGGACGGCTTTAGAGTTGTTGCAGTTGTTGGAGGGTGACCTCTTTGTTATCGGATGCGAGCCGTGATCATGACTCTCTCTCTCTCTCTCTCTCTCTCTCTCTCTCTCTCTCTCTCTCTCTCTCTCTCTCTCTCTCTCTCTCTCTTTACGAAACACAATAATGTTGGTTTTATCAAGGTTTACTGTCAACTGTAGTTTATCAGCTTCCTGTTTCAAAACATTCAATTGGTTTT
>JADBJO010005676.1:73933-78933 GCA_016801955.1 Conus betulinus | reverse complement strand
ACTAATTAGCCGTAAAAATAGTTAAAATCTTTGATACACATTAAAGTGACCAATGGTCAATGACACTGACCACTGGTTGTCTTTTGTCTCTTGTTTGAAGGGTCGGATGGGGTGGAGGAAGATTCCAAATAGTCTAGATTGACCCTTTGGGGGTAAATTCCAACTAGGAGGCATAAGTTCTAGCTAGTCCTAGAATGACCCCCGAGGGTAAAAGCAGGCTAGCCCAGACTTACCCTGGGGTAAGTTCCAGAGGGGGGTGACAACGGGCTGTTACACCGGAATGGCCTCACAGCAAGGCAAGGCCTCAGACAAGGGTCACGCCTGCCTCTATCCCGTATATAGAGTACCGTCATTGTGCGTATTATCAGCACATTCCGTTGACTGGGAGGGGGTGAGAGGGAAGGGAGCAGGTGGGTGTGTGTGAAAGGGAATGGGAGGGGTGGAGGGAGAAAAGGAAGGAGAAACTTTTTTTTTTTTTGCTCTCCCAACTTCTTCTGCGCCATCTCAGAGGCAATGCACCCACGCCGCTCATTCCGAAAACTCCATCCACAGCCAGCCCAGCCCCCGGTCGGCCCCGCCCGCAGCCCCGGCACGGCAATCCACAGGGAGCAGTCAATGTCAAGTCGTCAAGAGGCAACCTACCAGAGGAGACACTGCACTGCTGCCCAGTCATTTCGGTGGTGTTCAATGGCGCCTGTTCTGATATAACATATGCAGGACACCACCTACTAAGCCCCCTACTGACGACAATAATTGCTTATTCGCGGAGCCAGCGTGAGTGAGCTCTCCCTCCGGAGGGTACCACCACGTCCATCCAACGACAGCCCCCATGGGCTCGCCAATACTGGTGACCCCGACGGAACCAAACCAAGGCCACAGACGTGGAGAGGACATCAAAACTGAGGTCACCATGAGAGCAGGGGCATGAAGGGCCACAGAATTTGAGACTTTTTTTAAATGCTGATCGATGAGAATGAGGACGATTAAGATGATGATGCTACGGATTTCCATTTCGGTCTGAGACTACATGACAGGGCTGTACTCTACGCTAGGGAAGGAGAAACTTGCCCCATGCTTCCTTGTCTTCAACAGACCAATGTATGGCGTGTATCCACATTTCTCCACCTTCATTTTTCTTTTCTTTTCTTTTTATTTCTGTCCTTTCTTTCTCCTCATCATTCCTTTTCCCTTTTCTGTCTCCTTAGCATTGGCTTATATCCCCTTAAATTTCCCTAAACTTTCATGCATTCCCTGATTTTGTCTGACAATTAACATCTTCTGGCTAATGATCCCAAGGCTTTTTTTCTTTATGTTTGTTTTGTTATCGTTTGTATAAGTATTTGTTTGCTTTTTTTAATGTCCTTACTTCTTGTGCTGAAAATTTTGCATAATTTCCCTACCCTTTTAAAAAATTTCCTTACCATTTCTTACCTTTTCCTACTATAACTTTTTCCTTGCTTTCCTTCCCTGACATCTCTCTCTCTCTCCCCCCTCTCTCTCTCTCTCTCTCTCTCTCTCTCTCTCTCTCTGTCTCTCTCTCTCTCTTTCTCCATTCCTTCTCTCTCCCTCTCGGTCTGTCTGTCTCTCTCTCACTCTCTATCTCTCACTCTTTTTCTGTCCCTGGTCTACCCCCCCTCTCTCTGTCACTCACATCTCTCTTTCTCTGTTTCTCTCTCTCTCTCTCTCTCTCTCTCTCTCTCTCCTCTCTCTCTCTCTCTCCATCCCTGTTCTCTCTCTCTCTCTGTTTCGCTCTCTCTGTCTGTCTGTCTCTCTCTCTATGTTTCTCTCTCTCACTCATACTCTCTTTCTCTCTATCTGTCTCTCTCCTTCTTTCTTTCTTTTGTCCACACCCAACTTCCTATTTTATTTCTTCTGTCTAACATTGATCCCTTTTACAGTTCGTACACCTGTCAAAGACCCATCATTCAGTGCCTGTAACTGATTACGTTTACGTTAAGGTGAACCGTCATTTTGCTTGTGGGAGGGGAGATTGAGAGGGAATGGGAGGGGTGGGAGAAGAGAAAGAAAGAGAGTAGAGAACTTGTAACACACTACTTTGTCTTTAATTAATAAACAAGTTTACACACGTTCCACATCTGGTCCACCATCTTCACACTTCTTTTCCTTTTTCCTATCTTCTCAGCGTCTGCTTACTTTCCCTTTGTTCCTAGTGTTCAGGGTTTGGTGTGTTGTGTGTGTGTGTGTGGTGTGTGTGTGTGTGTGGTGTGTGTGTGTGTGTGTGTGTTACTGAATGTCCTTACCTGTCTCAGAACATTGCTTAAGCTTAATTCCCTATCTAAAACTTTACTATCGTTTCCCCAACTTTCGCCCATTTCCTTCCCTACCCCCTCCTCTCTCTCTCTCTCTCTCTCTCTCTCTCTCTCTCTCTCTCTCTCTCTCTCTCTCTCCATTCCCCTTTCTCTCTCTCTCTCTCTCTCTCTCTCTCTCTCTCTCTCTCTCTCTTTCCCTCTCCTCCCTCCCCACCCAGCCTTCCTACGTTATTTCTCCTGTCTAATATTGATCCCTTTCACCATGTGCGCGCCTGTCAACGGCCCGTCATTTAGTGCTTATAACTGTTTGACGACATTTTCCACCACCATCCCCACCCACCTACCTGCACCGCCAACCCGGCCAACCTTCCTGACGCATGTGTGTGGGGGACAAAGGTATAGGGGAGAGTGAAGAGATTGGAAGGTGGGAAGGAGGAAGGAGGATGGTGGAGGGGGGAGGAGGGGAAGGAGGGGTGGAGAAATGGGTAGCAGGAGGAAGGTAGGGTGGGGGGCACAGCTCGAGGAAGACAGAGGCTAGCAGGAAACGAGGGGAAAATCCTACTGTCAAACGGCCCGGCTGACCAGACCGGAATGGCCTCACAGCAAGGCAAGGCCTCAGGCAAGGGGCAACGCCTGCCTCTATCCCGTACATAGAGAACCGCCACTGACAGGGAGGGAAGGAGATGGAATGGAATGGGAAGGGTGGAGAGGAGAAAGAAAGAGGAATGAACTTGTGGCACACTATCGTTTCTTTAATATACAAATTTGCTGCACATTTTCACAGTTACCCACCTTTTCATAACCTTCTTTTCCATTTCTTATCTTCATTGCTCCCTCAAAGTTCCCGAAAACTTTCATGCATTCGCTTACCTTGTCTTACAAATAGAGAAATATTTTCTGTACCATAATTTACCTCTTTATCGTATAAATGTCCTTAACCTTTCCCAGAACTCTGCCTAATTCCCCTTGTAAACATTTTTCATATTTTCTTACTTTTTCCCACACATTTCATTCCCCCCCCCCACCCCCTTCTCTCTCACATTCCTTCTCTCTTTCACCTTCTCTCTCTCTCTCTCTCTCTCTCTCTCTCTCTCTCTCTCTTTATCCACTCTCTCTTTCTTTCTCCATTCTCTCTCTCTCTTTCCCATTCTCTCTCTCTCTATCTCTCTCTCTCTCTCTCTCTCTCTCTCTCTCTCTCTCTCTCTGCTCACATTAAAGTCACGAGTTCATGAGTTCTCTCTCTCTCTCTCTCTCTCTCTCTCTCCTCTCTCTCTCTCTCTCTCTCTCTCTCTCTATCTCTTGCCTTCCTTCCTTCCTTCCTTCCTTCCTTCCTTCCTTCCTTCCTCCCTTCCTTCCTTCCTTCCTTCCCTCCCTCCCTCCTCCTCCAGCTCCTGTTTCATTTCTCCTGTCTAACATCGATCCCTCTTACCATTTGGACATCTGTCAAAGATCTGTCATTTTCGTGTCCACAAACTGTCTGACTACATATGCCCTGTCCTCACACCCACCCACCCACCCACCCACTTCCTACCTCTGCCTTACCCCTCTAAATGCATGTGTACAAGACAGACTGGAGAGTAAAGATGGAAAGGTGGGAGGTAAAGGAGGGGGGGGGGGGGGGGGTGAGAGGCGGGCAGTATAGGGAAGGGAGAGAGGGGGCACAGCTGTAGGAAGCCAGAGGCTAGCAGGGAAATGAGGGGGAAAATCCTACTGTCAAGCGGCCAGCTGACCAGACCAGAATGGCCTCACAGCAAGGCAAGGCCTCAGGCAAGGGTCGTGCCCAGCAAGACAAGGCCTCAGGCAAGGGTCGTGCCCGGCAAGGCAAGGCCTCAGGCAAGGGTCGTGCCCGCCACTCTCCTGTATACAGAGAACCATCATTGTGCATATTAACAGTAAGTTTTGATGACAGGGAGAGAGGCAGAGGGAAGGCAGAGGAGGGAGTGAAGTGGAGGGAAAGGGGTGGAGAGGGGGAAGGGAAGGCTGTCCCACAGGCTGCACACCAGAATAAGTAATGCGCCAAGGCCTTGCTTAGGAGTCGAGTATTTATAGACTGGCGCAATTAGATTGTTTTGAGAAGTGTTATTGTGTCTGGAAGCTGATTCCCGCCATTTTCTTTCATGTGGCCATCGAGGTACAAGCCAGGTAGCTCCAAGCAGACAGATGAAAATCAAAGGAATGGGACTGTTTAGGTGCTTCAAACTGGTGCAAAGACAAGGTCACGTGGCTGAAATGTGACGTCAACTAAGGGGAAGATCACGTATTAAAAGATTGTGATTTCATCAGAGAAAACTCCCCCAGAGAAGGGAAATAACTGGTGGGGAGTTGTTCATTTGATCAATCATCAGTTTGACATTAAATGCTGGTTCAAATTTATGGTAGGCTTCAAAACACTCGCATAGATTGTCTAGAAAAAGAAACACCCGAAGGTGCTGGGGAGGACCCAGAGAAGCACTGTACCCATCGTCAACACAGCGCACGCCTCCAAGGGTGATACAGGACTGCTCAAAAGGCAGATGGAGGCAGTGCTTCTCTGGGTCCTCCCCAGCACCTTCGGGTGTTTCTTTTTCTTCTGGTTCAAATTTATGATAGGCTTCAAAACACTTGCATAGATCATCTAGCGTTTTGGTATAAAATCTTAACTGTGGCATGTGGCCACATGGCACTGCAGAGCGATCAGTATATCACCTTTTTCTCCATTTCTCCATCTTGTTTGTGCATTTTTCTCTCTTT
>JADBJO010005676.1:47500-59874 GCA_016801955.1 Conus betulinus | reverse complement strand
AGAAAGCGATAGAGGGGGGTGGGGGAGGGGGGAGGAGAGCCTGAGAGAGGAGAGAGAAAGAGAGAGAATGAAAGAGAGGAATGAGAGGAGAGAGGAGAGCGCAGAGAGAATGAGAGGGGAGAGAGAGAGAGACTAATAACTGTTGTAGTTAAGTTTGGACATTTTCAAAAGCCCTAGAAAACAGATCTTTCAAAGGTTTGAAAGCATGGGAGAGAGAGAGCGAGAGAGGGGAGAGATAGAGAGAGAGAGCGAGAGGGAAGAGAGAGGAGAGAGAGAGAGAGAGAGAGACTAATAACTGTTGTAATTAGTTTGGACATTTGTCAAAGCCCTATAGAAAACAGATCTTTCAAAGGTTTGAAGCATGGAGAGAGAGAGAGAGAGAGAGAGAGAGAGAGAGGAGAGAGAGAGAGAGAGAGAGAGAGAGGGAGAGAGAGAGAGAGAGAGACGGAAACTTTTGCCTGTTGCAGTAAGGTTTAGAAAGAAAAGGTGTTAGTTACCGCCACAGATACAGACACAGACAAACAGATTACTGGACAGAACGCAAATGCATTTCGACCTCTTGGGCCCTCCTTCAGGCAAAAAACAAAAAAAACAGGGACAGTTGCAAGCGAACGAGAAACGAAACCGCTTATCTTCTCCTATTCGGCGCAAAATGGCTGTTCGGTGAAAAACGAGGCCGTTAAGGAGGGAGTCATGGGAGTTAAAATAGTAATGATGACCGTGATGATAGTGGTCATAATGGCAATAATAGTGATGATAGTGGTCATAAATGGCAATAAATGGTGATGATATGGGTCATAATGGCAATAATGGTGATGATAGTGGTCATAATGGCAATAATGGGTGATGATAGTGGTCATAATGGCAATAATGGTGATGATAGTGGTCATAATGGCAATAATGGTGATGATAGTGGTCATAATGGCAATAATGGTGATGATAGTGGTCATATGGCAATAATGGTGGTGATGGTGAGATGATGAAGACGTATATGTAAGAGGAAGGATACTGATGAAGTGTGTGTGTGTGTGTGGGTGTGTGTGTGTGTGTGTGTGTGTGTGTGTGTGTGTGTGTGTGTGTGTGTGTGTGTGTGTTTGAGAAGAAGGGGGGGGTGGGAGTAGGGATGAAATAGTAGTGTTGTTTGTTTGTTTTGTAATTATTGTTCAAACAGTATGATATATCAGTGACGGTATTGATTATGGTGGATTGATAATAGTATTTAGTGGTAAGGAATAGAAATAATAGGGGGAAAATAAATGGGTGGTGATTGTGACGATAGTACTCATTTGTAGGGGTGTGGGTAATGATAATAATGATGGAAAGGGAATGGAAGTGACCAATGGGTGAGGGAAAAAACAAAAAAAGAGGGAAACCAAAAAAAGGGAGGAGAGGGGGGGGACTGGGGGGGGGGGGGGGGAGGATTGGACATTTATCAACGCCTTACAGTCATTTTGAGTCTTAAAGCATGTCTAGTAAGAGAGAAAGAACAGACAGACAGACAGACAGACAGACAGACAGACAGACAGACAGGGGGGGGACTTTTTGCCTATTGCAGTAATGTTTGGACATTTATCAATGCTTCACTGTCATTTTAGTTTTGAAGCGTGTCTAGTGTTTTCAGAGAAAAAGAGAGAGAGGGAAAGAGAGACAGACAGACAGACAGACAGACAGACAGAGGGACAGAGAGGAGAGAGAGAGAGAGAGAGAGAGAGAGAGAGGGGAGAGAGGAGAGAGGAGACGAGAGAGAGAGAGAGGAAATTTAAGTAAGGTAAGTAAGCTGAATCCTTGAGAATGCCTTCAAGAACTGGAGACAACCATGTGGAGAGGGGAGCCTACTCACTGAGAACGAAGCAAAACCAATCAAACGACACTTGTTCTGAAAGATAACGCTCTAGTGAATATAGATAATGAATTCTCTCCAAATCATCCTGTAAGAGGGGGAAAGGGATGGGTGGATGGTGACGAAGAGATGAGGGGGCGGGGGATGTTGTTTTTGTATTTTTGAAAGTCTGCTCCTGATAAACGTCATTTCGTTTTCTGTTATTGAGTGATCTATCGGGCACGTGTCTGAAAAGGATAGAGCAGAGCAGTGTTGGGTACTATTGTTAATGTTCCACCAGACCCAGAAGACATCTGGACATGTGAAGATCGTAACTGATGTGAGACATCTACAGGAACTCGACATTAGTTTTCTTTTTCGTTCACGTTTTTTGATTGTTTGTTTGTTTGTTTTAGGTGTGTCAAAAGTCTGTTTTCTTTTTCTGTCTGTATTTCTGTCTGTCTGTCTGTCTGTCTGTCTGTCCGCACGAGTCTCTCTGTCTCTGTCTCTGTCTCTCTCTGTCTCTCTCTCTCTCTCTCTCTCTCTCTCTCTGATCTATCTGCCGTCTACCTGTCTGTCTGTCTGTCTGTCTGCCTTTCTCTCTCTCAGTCTGTCTGTCTGTCTCTCTTTCGTTCTTTCTGTCTGTCTGTCTGTGTCTCTCTTCGTGTCTGTCTCTCTCTATGCCTCTCTCTATATCTGTCTGTCTGTCGGTCCTGACTGTCTGTCTATCTGACTATCTGTCTGTCTCTCTCATCTCTCTCCTCTCTCTCTCTCTCTCTCTCTCTCTCTCTCTCTCTCTTCTCTCTCCTCTCTCTCTGGCTGGAACTCAAATGTTACCCTTGGCGACAGTGTCAACATATGGAGAAGGAAGGTAGATGTTTACAAGAAGATTCGTTGTAAAGAAAGATAGAAAAAAGAAACCGAAAGAGTTCAGCTTACAAAAAAGTGAATAAATATTTCCAACATAAAATGATGTACAACAGGTAAGCCCTTAAAAGAAAAAAAGAAAAGGAAAGAAAGAAAGAGAGAACGAGAAGACCTTTTGAGAAGAGAAAAGATCAACCCACATCAACATTTCGTAGTATGGGGAAGTGCAAATGCTAATAATATTTATGAAAGCAAAACAAAAAGCAACCAACCAACCAACCAACCACCAACCAAACAAACAAAACCAAGATCGGAACTCCAAGTATTTCATATTGATGTAGACATTGAACGTAATCTGAACGTCTCAAATATCACTGAGCACAGGGGTCGGGATAAGATGGTTTATGAACTAGGCAGGAAGGAGGCCATCCGTCAGCTTTAAAACCATGGTCAGTGTGGTCTCAAAACTTAGCGGATGTAATGTAGCGTGCATGGACTAGTCCGCATGCAGTGAAGCCCTCTTGATGAGACTGAAACTGAAACGCACGTGGCTCCTTTGTCCTAAACCAAAATAACGGCAGGCAGGGAGACGGGCAGACAGAGGAGACAGAGAGAGAGGGAGAGAGAGACAGAGAGAGAGACAAAGGGAGAGAGGGAGGAGAGAGGAGAATGAGAGAGGAGAGAGGAGAGGAAGCGAGAGGAGGGAGAGGAGGGGGACGAGAGAGGGGATGAGAGAGAGAGAGAGAGAGGATGCTCAGACACAGACACAGACAGACAGAGAGAGGGAGCAAAAGACAGGACAGACAGACAGACAGTCAGACAGACAACACACACACACACACACACACACACACACACACACATACCACACACACACACACACACACACACACACACACACACACACACCACACACACACACATACACACACATACAAACAACACACACAGAGGCACGCAGGCATGCGCGCCCGCGTAAACACCACGTAAACACACACACACACCACACACAACACACACACACACACACCACACACACACACCACACACGCACACACACACACACACACACAGGCACGCAGGCATGCGCGCGCACGTTCACACACACACACAGACACACACACACCACACACACACACACACACAGACACACACGCATATTACACACACACCAACACACACACGCGCCGCGCGCGCGCGCGCACGCACGCACGCACACTCGCTCGCACGCACGCACGCACCGCACGCACACACACACACAAAGCAGGTGTTTACGTAAAAGACAAAAAAAAAGGAAAAAATGGGGAATTACAGGAGACATAAGCTCTTCGATTGATAGCTAGCCATCGATCTATTCTCGCAAGCACTTCGTATAGCGCTGAGCCAATATTCAGCCACCCCACCCCAAACCCCCACCCCACCCCAACCCCCTCCTACCCAATCTCCTCCTCTCGAGTTCCTCCTCCCACTGTCCCATCCTCTTCCCACACCCCCACCCCCCTCCCCCTCCATCCCCCACCGATCCCTTCCTCCTCGTCCTTCTTTCTACCTTTCAACCCTGTCTTCCTCCCTAAGCCGAGATACCACCATCTCCTCTTACCCGCTCGTGAGCTTTCCCAACCACAATCTTCCCTCCATCCGATTGCAATCCTCTGTAAGTCCCCTGGGCCATTTGGAGAGGAGAGAGAGAGAGAGAGAGAGGAGAGAGAGAGAGGAGGGGGAGAGAGAGAGAGAGAGAGAGAGGAGAGGTGGGGGGGGGAGGGGGGGGGGAGGGGGGATACGGGGGGGGGGGGGGAGGATACTGTTGGCTGGTATCTTGGTGGGTTCTCTTGACTAACTGGTCTGTCTTTCCTCTTTGCTTTTCTGTGTTGTTTGATGTCAGTGTTTTAGAGCTGGTTTGTATTTCCTTTCCATAGGATGGGAACTGATGCTGCACTCCACTGGTACTGAAGGACAAATTGTTTGCCCAAAACAAGCACAAACATAATCCAGAAAAAAAAACACACACAAACAAACTTAGTCGATGTTTATATGGCTGTTTGAACGATTTGACCAAGTAAGAAGATTTTACTGCTCATGTTCAAACGTTCAAATATTTGACATTGGAGTTCACTGTTCAGGTTGTTTTTTATTGCGCAAAGTTTCGCGATGTTTTCGGCTTTTTGAATGGAACTTCACTTTCTGCCCATACATATGTATGTATGTATGCATGTATGTATGTATGTATGTTTGGTATGTTTGTATGCATGTTTGTATGCATGTATGTATGTATGTATGTATGTATGTATGTATGTAAATATGTATGTACGTTTGTATGTATGTATGTGTGTATGTATGCATGTATGTATGCATGCATGTATGTATGTATGTATGTATGTATGTATGTATGTATGCATGTATGTATGTATGTATGTTTATGTATATGCATGTAGGTTTCCATGTATGTATGTATGTATGTATGTATGTATGTATGTATGTATGTATGTATGTGCATGCATGTATGCATGTTTAGATTGTATGTCATAGATGCATATATTAGGTATGTATGTATGTAGGGTGTGTAGGTATCTGTATGCATGCATGCATGCACGCATGCATGAATGTATGATATGTATGTATGTATGTATGTTAGTATGTATGTATGTATGTATGTATGTATGTAATGTTGTATTGTATGCATGCATGCATGCATGCATGCATGCATTGTGTGTGCGGATGTATGTATGTATGTTTGTTGTTGTATATGTATGTATGTATGTATGTTTGCATGCATGTATGCATGCATGTATGTACGTACGTATGTACTATGCATCTATGTATATATGGATGTATGGATGGGTGGATGAGTGTATGTATGTGTGTATGTAGGTAGGTGGGTAGGCAGCCAGGCAGGGCAGGCGGGCATGCAGGTAAAAACGTATAGATGTACCGTTTTACTGTCCCACGCAAAGTGTCTAGGGGACCTGTATTTTAGGTAACATCCATCATGAACGCAGTCACTTTAACTTTGGGGCATTGATTCATATTGTAAGATTCTGAGATAGAGAGCCTTGGGAGGATTTTTTTTCGATGGATTGCATGCTTTAACTGGTGTTATTTTTGTGTTTGTTTCGTTCTTTGTTTCTTTTGAAAGAAAAAGATTGTTGTTGCAGTTTACGTATGTTTTTGTTTTTCGTTTTTTTTTTACTGGGTCAGTTCGTTCGAGCTAAAGACAGCCCCAGGGACAGCTTCCGAACTGATTGATACGGGTTGAATTATGTGTATACAATTAGTGGGCTGTTATATTGTGTTTCAAAAATTTGTGACACTGGCAAAAACAGTGATGTTGTTGTGGATTCGCTGTGAATAACAAATGAAGCTCAGTTTAGCCTTTGTTTACACGTCCTAAACGTTGAGTTGGGGGGAGTCACTGCATATGGACGGGGGGAATGTCAATGGGGGGGGGGGGGACGGGTCACCATGCACCATGGGGGGGGGCATTTCATAGGGGGTTTTTAGGGGACCATAGGGGGGGGGGGGGGGACCATGGGGGGGGACCTCTAGGGACGGGGGAGGGACGGGGGGGGCGGGGGACCCCCATGGGAGGGACGGTCGGGGGGGACCGGGGAGGGGGGACCAGGGGACCCCCCCCACACCATTATCCGACGGTAATCGTTTGTTAGGAGTTTTTTAGGATTTAGAGTAAGGGTTAGCCAACCCCCCCCCCCCGATGGTGCCGATTTCATTAAACACCCCCCCCTCAAAAGATATTAAGGGGACAGGGTCATCGAAAAAAAAAAAAACAAAAAAAAAAAAAAAAAAAAAAAAAGTTCAAATAATCAATAAACAGTCTTCTGGCTAAAAATCCCCCCCCCCTCTAAAAAAAAAAAAAAAAAAAAAAAAAAAAAAAAGAAACCCCCCCAAGAAAAAGGAAACAAAAAAAAAAAAAAGAAACAACAAAAGAAAAACACGAAAAAACAAACTAAACAAACACTCTGCCACAAACAACAACAACAACCCAACAACAACAAACAACAACCCAACAAAACACAAAAACCCGAACGAGCAAAAATATCAGCAAAGAAAGAGAAGGCAAGCTGAAAAAGTAAACCAAACAGGCAAAAAAAAAAAAGAAAAGAAGAGAACAAGAAAAGCAATCCCCCCAGGCCCATTGCATTGGGAAGTCAGAAAAATAAAAACCAAACTTGCCTGCGCCCCCCCCCAAGGCTCTGCCTCTGCCCCCCACTTGACTGCCCCCCCACGCCCCCCCTATGGAAAATCGTTTTTCAGGGCGTTTTTTGTTGTTGCTGCTTTTGTGTGCTGCAAGTCCTCAACTGGTGCCCCTCCCCTAACCGTCAACTGGTGAAACTATGATGGGGAAACTGAATACGGTTTTTGGTTTGGTGCTGTGTGTATGAGAGTGACAACTGCCGTTCACAGGTTTTGGACGCCCTTACGTTTTCTTCAGTCAGATATCAATCACAAGAGATTGAGAAGGGGAAAGGTTAGGAGGGAAGGGCAAAGTAAAAACAGGGAAACGAAGAAATGCAGAGATAGAGAACCAAGAACAAAAAAAAATTCGAAGAAGAAGAAGAAGGAAAGAGGAGGAAGAAGAAAAGAACAAAACAGGAGATAAAGAAAGTGAGTAGGAAGAAGAACAAGAACAAGAAGGAACACAAGGAATACGACAATAAGAAGAAGGGAGACAGACAGACAGACAGAGAACAGCAAAGACAGAAAGGAAGAAGGGAAAAAAGAAAAAACGACGACAATGACGACGACGACGACGACGAACGAAAGGACGACCGACGACGCACGACGACGACGATGATGTGATGATGACGAGACGACGACGGCAACCTTAACAACGAGTAATGACGATGACAACGACGCCGACGGTTTGTGTTAGGTCTTTTAGAAGAGAAAGTCGTTAGGAGAGAGGAGGAGGAGGAGGTCAGGAGGAGGAGGGGAGAGCGGAGAGTGAGGAGGAAGGAGAGGTAGGGAGGAGGAGGAGAGGAGGCGGAGGCAGAGAGAGGAGGGGAGTGAGGGAGGGAAAGGGTATAGGGAAGAGAGGAAGGAGGAAGGAGGAGGAGGAGGAGAGGTAGTGAGGAGGGTAGGGAGCGAGGAGGAGGGGAGCGGAGGAGGAAGAAGGAGAGGAGGAGGCAGGAAGGAGGGGTAGGAGGGGGGGAGGAGAGGAGGAAGGGGAGGAGGAAGGAGGAAGGAGGAGGAGGAGGGGAGGAGAGGAAAGGAGGAGGAGAGGAGACAGGAGGAGGAAGGAGAGGAGGAGGAAGGAGGCAGGAGGGGAGGAGAGGAGGAGGAATGGAAGGATGGAAAGAGGAGGAGTGGAAGGAGGAGGAGGACGACGACGCCGATCCGACACGACGACGATGACGACGACGACGACCGGACGACGGCGAGGAGGATGGAGGAAGTCCGGACGACGACGACGACGGCGTTTCGACAAAAGAAGAAGAAAGAAAGAAGAAGAAGAAGAAGAAGAAGAAGGAGGAGAAGAAGAAGAAAACCAGGAAGACGGCCAGAAGAAGAAGGCCAAGAGAAGAGAAGAGGAGGACAGGAGAAGAAGAGGAGGAAGGATGTTTTTCGTAGGCCAGGCGGATCAAGCGGCCCAGGGCCAAGCTATTGATAGGCATTGATCCCCGCCACTTAGCGCCATCACATGGTCGGGCCACAAAGTGAGGGAGGTGAAGGGTTGGGGGCGGGGGAGGGGGGAGGGGGGTGGGATGCTCGTTGCCTCTTCTCTGCTTGATGCACTTTGCTTTGCGGTGACTGGTCTGTCTGTCTTCTGGTCTGTCTGTCTGTCTGTCTATCTTCTCTTGATTCTCTCTGTCCCTGTCTCTCCATCGTTTAGTCTTTATCTGTCTGTCTGTCTGTCTCTGTGTGTGTCTGTGTGTGTCTGTGTGTCCCTGTGTATTCTGTCTGTCTGTCTGTTCTGTCTTCCAGCCTGGCTCTCTCTCTCTCTCTCAATCTCTCTCTCTCTCTCTCTCCCTCTCTCTAGGGCGGCTTCTCGTCAATTAATCTCTCCTCACTCTCGCCTCTTCTCGCTGGGTTTTTAAAACACATCATTTATCCACACACACACACACACACACACACACAACACACACACACACCGACAATGGCACACACAGAGAGAGAGAGAGAGGCGATAGAGAGATGAGAGATGAGAGAGAGAGATAGACGCCCACTCAGGGGAACAGTGAATGAGGATTGAGAGGGAGTTGTAGGGAAGAGAACTTCAATGACAAACGTACATTCTGTCTCTGTCTGTCTGTCTGTCTGTCTGTCCTCTCTCTCTCTCGCTCTCTCTCTCTCTCTCTCGTCTCTCTCGCATCCTGTGTCTGTGTGTGTGTGTGTGTGTGTGGTGTGTGTGTGTGGGTGTGTTGTGTGTGTGTTGTGTTCATGTCAATGTACTAATCGTTATTCTCCTTACTTTGATAATCATTCCGTAGTTTTTTCTTCTCTGTAGCTGGCTGCGCAAAAGCCAGTAGTATGGACTCAGTTCTTCCCCTCAGGAAAAATATGAGGATGTTCGTCTCTTTGTTCCCTCGTTCTCTAACTCTCTGCCTACCTATGTGTCTGTAAGTCTGCCTGTCTGTCGGTCGGTCTGTGTGCCTGTCGGTCTGTCTGCCTTTAAGAAGCTAGCTAGGCGTTTATCTCTGCGTAAACGTCTCCCGCCATGTTTTGTCAATATAGCCACTTGAGAGAAGAGGTGAGGGACGCCAGTGCAGATAGCCCCAACTGCCTCATTCTTCTATTGACCGGCTGCAAAAAAATGGACAGGGAGGAGAGGCAAGGGGAGGGAGCAAGCGGGGGCATGGACCGCTGTGGGGGGGGGGGGGGGGGGGGGGGGGGGGCGGGGGGGGGGGGAGAGAGAGAGAGAGAGGAGGGCACATGTTTCAGGAGAGGGCAGATCTGTTGCGTGTCTTCCCACACTGTTGGCCCTTCCGCTGAGCTTGGAAAACGTGCAGCAAGACTGCGGACTGCAAAAAAAATGCTTACAATTCGTGAGGAAAACAGATGAAACGGGAGGGAGAGACAGAAAGCAGAAAGGCAAGTTGAAAGAGATATAGTTTATGGAGAGAGAGAGAGGGGGGGGGGGAGGGGAGAGGAGAGAGAGAGAGAGAGAGAGAGAGAGAGAGAGAGAGAGAGAGGACAGGCAGGCCGACAGAGACAGGGAAAGAAGTACAGACAGACAGACAGACAGACAGACAGACAGAGAAAGGGGGCAGGGGGCTAAGCGAGGAGGGAAGGGCGGAGAAGAACAAGGAGAGAGAGAGAAATGTGAAGACAGTTACAAAGCTGCTTTTTATCCATTTTTAGTTATTTCCGTCGCTTCATTTGTCGTAGAAGTTACTGCCCTCCTCCTCCTCCTCCTCCTAGAGTACTCCTCCTCCTCCTCCTCCTCCTCCAACAACTGCTACTACTATTACTGCTAATGCTAATACTACTACGACTACTACTACTACTACTACTACAAGAGTTACTCCTCCTCCTCCTTCCCTCCCTCCTCCTTCTCCTCCTCCTCCTCCTCCTACTATTACTACTACTACTGTTACTACTGCTGCTGCTGCTACTACTACTACAACTACTACTACACTAACTACTACTACTACTACTACTACTACTACCATTACTGCTGCTGCTGTTGCCGCTACAACAACAACAACAAACAACTACTACTACTACTACTACTGCTACTATTATGGCTGCTGCCGTTGCTGCTGTTGCTACTTTCCTTATCTGCTTCTCCTTTCTCTTTGTTCTTGTTCTGCTTCTACTCAGCTTCCTTCGTCGTCGTGTTCTTCTGGAGCATTTCAAAGGAAGGGTGGGAATGGTTTCGGTCGTCAGGGTGACTGCCACCTTCTCCTGGACCGTGTTCTCCCTCGCCTTTGTCGTCATCGTTGTCATCTTCGTGATCATCGCCTTCCGCTGTCCACTTCCTCTACTACTCCCTTCCCTCACCATCCAACCCTCCCCCTCCCCCCCCCCCCCCCTTCCTCCACTTCTCAAGAGAAGTTCCCTTGGTGTCTTTCCTGGCGAGGCACGGTCTCCACCATCATCCCTTTCCATTTTCTGCCCAGCTAAACAAACAAACAAACAAAAAGCAATAATGATAATAATAATAATAATCATAATCCTAATAACAAGATGCAAAGCATATAAACGCACTTCCAGTTTATCTTCCTGAACAACGTCACAATCAATTATGCGTCATAATGTATTTGACGTCACAATCAAACACAGGTGTCATAAAGAGATATTCCATAAAGAAGAAAAACCAGTTGGGGCCGTTACAGCCGTTAGTAACGGCTATTCTGTAAAATAAAACGTAGGGCATCATTCTTGACCCACAATGAACATGCCTACACATTTTCAGAAAGATCGGCTCAGAGGTCAGGAGCGAGTGGAACACATTTTGACCACGGACAGACAGACAGACACAGAGACAGCATTTCTTCGTTCCCATTGTAAAGTACTCCCTGTTCTAAAAGAACTGGGAGTACAAAAAGAAGGAGAGAGAGAGAGAGAGAGAGAGAGAGAGAGAGAGAGAAATCCAGCTCCTCACTCACATTAATTTAATCAGTTTCACAGCCAATGCCAAGGAAAGGGTACCAGAAGAGATGGGGAAAAGGTCAGGGAGGAAATACCAGAGAGTGTGGGGGATGGGGGGGTAAGTCCCTCCCCCCCTCCCCCCCCCCCCCCCCCCCCCCCCCCCAAGCTCTCATTCTCACCTCCTGCACTCTCCCAGCCAACCATCGGAGCTGGCCTCACTCCAGAGAAGACTAACGGGGAAAAGTAGCCTCGTTTACGTACCAAGCTGGGTCGAGATGTCTCATTTGCGTAAACAGCGCGCTTAGTATTGACGGGTGAGGGAGGGGAGGGGGGGGGGGGCACCAAAAAATGGCGTGGGACTGTCTGGAAGCTGTCACGCGCTCTGTTCGTGAGAAGCATCAACAAGTGTCTTCATTTTTCGCTGAGCTCCGGGTCCCGTTTTGTTAGTTTTGGGGGGGGGGGGGGGGGGGGGTGTCTGCGAAATCCTCTCCTCCTTATCAAGTCTCCATAGTGGTCTAGTAAAGATTGTTGCACAGCGATCCCTTCTTAATATATGAACGGTTGTTTTTTATTTGTTTTCTTAGCGATTTTGCAAATCCTCCTGTCTCCTTATCAAGTCCTCATAGCAATTTAGTAAAGTCTGTTACACAAGTAGTCCTTCTTAGTTTTGAAACTTTCTTTTTTTATATAGAAAATGTCGAGACAAGGACGAACAAGCTGTAGTTTCTTGTCTTTTAAAGCAAAGGGATATGCAAAGAAAAAGAGGAGGGGGGAGGGGGTGTGTGAATGGATATCTTGTTCTTCACTTTTACTTCAAGACGCTTTGGGCTGCCACTTTTTTTTTTTTTCACCGGCTGGTTGCCTGTTTGCAACATTTCGTTCTTGACAGTGTGAGATTGTCACGTATGAAACACACACACGGTGATTGTGGCTGTGCACGGGCAAAGGCTACGTACAGACTGTGCGCCGCCCTCGTTGAATAGCAGACAACCAAAAGCTGGTATATGTCGTCACCTGACAGGGTGGCTGTGGACCCCCTACGCTCACAGCTGACCGTACGCTAACAGCAATGCACACATTCCCTTGTGGATGTAGCCTACTACTCATTCTTACCCACAGCCGCGCGCATGGCATG
>JADBJO010005676.1:32500-40000 GCA_016801955.1 Conus betulinus | reverse complement strand
GTGCAGTGTTGCAAAATCTACTTTGCAGTAAAACATTCATTGATTTCATGGTCATAATTATCCTTTTCATGGTGGTCAACATCATTGCGTGACATGAGACCAAAAGTCAATAGAGATAATTAAACAATAATGATACTGCTACTACTACTACTACTACTACTACTACTACTACTACTACTACTACTACTACTACTACTATACTACCACTAACAATACTGCTGCTACTACTGTTAATTTATATAGCGCCTATTCTCTAAAACTCAGGGCTGTAAGCGATTTACATAACCAACACATGATAAGTTATACGATAAGACATGACAAACTAATAACAAGACAGGAACTTACTTTACACACAAAGAAGTAACAAGGAACATAGTGCAAATATACCACATTAATGTATAAACATAATTTACGCAAGCCTACACACACGCACGCACCCCCCCCCCCCCCCCCCCCCCCCCACACACACACACACACACACTCACAAGCACACACACGCACGCGCGCACACACACACGCATGCACACACATGACCACGTGTGTGGGGCTCACAGACACGTGTGCATACACGCACGCACGCACTCACATCAACACAGCCTGCATACACAAGTGACACAACCATCAGGCCAGGCACTCATGCGTGCACGCGTAAACCCCACTCAGACATTCAGAAGGTGGATTGGGAAGCCGGTGGGGGGAGAGGGGGGGAGGTTATGACGAGAGAAGTTTGTTTTTCGCGGCAAATTTGAGAGAAGAGGGTGAAGGTAGGTGTCTGACACTGGGAAGTGTGTTCCAGACAGATGGTCCCCTGGAAGAAGAGAGAACGTTGACCAAACGATTTTGTTCTGACAGAAGGAATGCGCAAGAGGCGGCTATTGGCAGAGGAACGAAGCTGACGGGATGGGGTGTAGATGTGGAAGATGTCTCAGAGGTATTGTGGTCCAGTACCAGAAACAGAAGAGAAGCAGAGAGAAGCCAGCTTGTAGTCAATTCGACTCTGAATTGGAAGCCAGTGGAGGGACTGCAACAGAGGAGTGACATGTTGACGTTTAGATGCTTTGCAAAAAAAAACCCCGGCAGCGCTTATCTGAACCTTCTGTAGTTTATTGAGTAGGTAAGTTGGTGAGCTAGCCAGAGACTGTTTTGCAGCAGCCCAGCCTTGAGAGAACTATGGAACAAACTAGAGCTTGTGTGGTTTAAGTGAAAGGAAACGTCTGGTTGGACTGATCTTACGTATTTCCAGATATGCTGCCTTACAAACATCAGACACGTGGTGCTTGAAAGAGAGTGTGGAATCAAAAGTCTCACCGAGGTTACAAGCCTGGGATGAGGGTTGAATACCAGAACTTCCGATGCTGATGGAAGAAGGAAGAGAGGGATGATCTCAGATTGGGGAGGAGCAAGGAGAAGAACTTCAGTTTTGTCATCATTCAGGTACAACTTGTTCAGTCATCCATTGCTTCAGATCTTGAAAACAGCTTTGAACATCACTGACAACGTCCTTGAGTTCAGATACAGTGCTTGACTTGTGCACCTGAGTGTCATCAGCAAAGCTCTCATGCAGCAATGGTTGCTGATCGATGATGTCAATACTGGTCTGACATACAGAGCAAACAGAGCTGGCCCCAAAACGACAAAAATGAGTAATGCCATTGCGAAACACGTTTGACTAAAAATCAATAGGTAATTATGAAGCGACAAACTGAACAGTGTCATTTTGACTCTGACGCTTTTCATGAAGATTTACATTTCACACACACACACACACACAACACACACACACACCCACACACACCACACACACAACAACTCAACTCTCTCTCTCTCTCTCTCTCTCTCTTCTCTCTCTCTCTCTCTCATCTCTGCCTCCCTCTATCTTTTGTCTCACACACACACACACTCTCCCTCTCTATCTTGTCTCTCCCTCCTCTCATCTCTCTCCCTCTCTCTCTTCTCTCTCTCTCTCTCCTCAAACTCTCACACACACACACACAAACACACACACACACACACACACACTTCTCACACACTCTCCCTTCCTCCCTCTCCTCTCTCTCTCCTCTCTCTCTCCAACTCTCTCTCTCTCTCTCTCTCTATCCTCTCTCTCTCTCTGTCTCTCCCTCTCTCTGTCTCTCTCTCTCTCTCTCTCTCTCTCACACACACACACACACACACACACACACACACACACACACACCACACACACACACACACACACACACAACACACACACACGCACGCACGCACACACGCGCGAGCACGCGCGCGTGCGCAGTTATTTTAAGGTTTTTGATGCTTGTGGTTGGTCATACAACGATCTGGGAACGGCGTCAGGAGGATGATCAACTGGACGACCTGCGGGGATTGAGAGCCATGTGTGCAATGAAGGATTCATGTTCGGGTCTACCCTTGATTGACCTAGGGCACACATGACTCTACACACCGCTAATTAAGACAGAGAGAGAGAGAGATGAGAGAGAGAAGGAGAGAGAGAGAGAGAGGATCGACAGAGAGACAGAGACAGAGACAGACCAGACAGAGACAGACAGACAGACAGACAGACAGACAGCGCGAGTAGAGGCTGAGAGCGGAGGGGGCTGAAAAGAGTGATTGATGATGGTGATGATGATGATGATGATGATGATGATGATGATGGTACGGACCAACCAAAAAAAACAAACAAACAAACCACCCAGAAGGTTTAGAAGAACGTTGAACGTGAGGGTTAAAAGAGAGAGAGAGGAGAAGAGAGAGGGGGAGAGAGAGAGAGAGAGAGAGGGGAGAGAGGAGAAGAGAGAGAGAGAGAGAGAGAGAGAGAGAGAGAGAGAGGAGATCTGAGAGAGAGAGAGAGAAGAGAGGGAGGGAGGAGAGAGAGAGAAGGCGAGAAGGGACACATTTACAAACCACAACCAGAAAGGGAGGAGGAATGGAATGGAAGAAGAGACAGATGAAAAGCAGTAACAAAAAGACGGACGGGGTGGGGAGCAGAATGAAATGATATTCGAACCCCAAACTGACAACCAAGCTATTACCCACTTCATACGTCCTTGACATGGAACACTCGGAATCAGAATGGGCGCCATTAATCAATCAGCCATGCGAAGCGCCGTCCTCAGGTGAACCCGGAAACGTGCAAAAGAGAGGTAACTCCTTTGAGGGGATCCACGCACTATCCGCCATCATCAACGGAGTCGACTGTTCCTAGCGGTCACACGCCCACAGTTTTGGATGTTGCACTAAAACACTCCATAAATCCATGCGAGCGTTTTGAGATCTGCCATGAATTTCAGCCAGGATTTAATCTTAAACTGATAATTGATCAAAAGAACAACTCCCCACGAATAATTTCCCTTGTGTTGCTGGGATTTCCACCGATGAAAGCACAACACAACCTGAAATATACATGACCTTCCCCCAGTTGACGTCATATTTCAGGCCTTTGCACTCACCCGTGATTCCATCTTTGCGCCACCTCGAAGCGCCCAAAAAAAATAGTCCCATTCCTTTGATTACAATCTGTCTGCTTGGAACCACCTGGCTTGTACCTTGATGGCCTTATAAAGAAAATGAGGAGGATCAACTTTCAGACACACTAAGAAAAAAAATTCTTAAAATAGTCTAACTGCGCCAGTCTATAAATACTCGGCTCCTTAAGCAAGGCCTTGGCGCATTGATTTTTGGTATGCAGCCTAGCGCGTCTCTATTTCGAGAGGAACAGGGGCGGGTGGGAGGAGGGAGGGGGAGAGGGAGAGAGGGGTTGAGCGTCTAGGGGAAAGAGATTAGAGGAGGTTAGAAGGAAGGATGAGTGGAGGAGGGAAGGAAGAAGGGTGGGGATGGGGGGGAGGGTTGTTTTGGTTATTGAAACCTATATGCTGACGAACAAGAGCGCGCAGGTGTCAAACGAGACAGGGCATCTGTTGTCTATTAGGAGATAACTTTTCGCAAAGAAAATTAAGATTGATTTCTCCTGAGAGAGAAAATAGACAGCATGTACACTACACATTTGTACATGTTGATGGGAGAAGTGGTGTACTTCAGGGGGAGGGGAATTAGGACGGGTTATGTTAACTAGTCATTCTGCTTGCTTTCCTGCGGTCTGAGCACACACATACATACACACATACACGCACGCACGCACGCACGCACACACACACACATACACACACCACAACACACACACATCTTGACCTGTCATTGGATATTAGAAAAGTAGTTAAAGACTCAGAATCAAAACTTACTAATATTTCGACAGGATCGCCCCACCAGGCCTTGCAGCAACAGTGAGCTGATGAAGACAGGGCGACCCTGTCGAAATATTAGTAAGTTTTGATTCTGAATCTTTAACTGCTTTTCTTATGTTGAATCCAGAATCCAGAAACCTATATTCTTATGTCATTGAATACATTTAATGGAACAAAACAGTCACGGTAGCTCATATTACTAGCACACAGCAGCAATGCAGAATGCTCAGCAAATGTCCATTCAAGTGGTGAAAACATCAATGCTGATTTAATCCCCAGAATGCAGCTCCACAAGCAGAAATCAGCAATCAAAACGAAACGTAACACAACATGTACGAAATCCTCGACATCATTGCTGATGAAGGTTTCTTTCAAACCGTTGACCAACGGCGGCGAAACCATACTTTCGGTCGTCTAAATTCGTGGGCCTCTTCTACGGCAGTGTTCGGGCGCTTTTTGTTTTACCAACTAGCCCCATTCACAAACACAAAATTCTTCTCCCTGAGGTTGGGGGGGGGGGGGGGGGGGGGGGGGGGGGGGGGGGGGGGGGGGGGGGGGTGGGGGGGGGGGCAGTCGGGGGGGGGGGGGGGGTGTAGCCATAAGCAAGGCGTGCGGCCACAGTGGCAACACCGCAAAACACACTGCCCTTCATTTTGAGGCAAAATGGATGATTGTTGGCTTTGTCGATACAGATTTTTTTTTTTTTTTTTTTTTATTGTAGTTGTTCATCCGGTGCATGGATCAATATCTTGCTTCAGTTAACACATGGAATCACCATGCAGTACATCTGTACAAAAGCGCGTGTTCTGAACCCTTAATGCCAGTAGCTCATCTGTTTTTCTTTTTTTTTTTTTTTTCTTTTTTTTCTTTTTTTTTTTTCTTTCTTTCTTTCTTTTTCAACATCTTCAGTCAGACAGTAGCTGCCCCCTGGCAGCAGCGGAAACCATAGCAAAAATTGCTTCGTTTCTTCATGACCTCCTTCTGTTGTATCGTCGTGTGCTTGTTCCTACTCTTCTTGTTCGTGATTGATTTGTTGTTGTTGTTGTTGTTGTTGTTGTTGTTGTTCTTCTTCTTCTTCTTCTTCTTCTTCTTCTTGTTAGGTTCTGGTTCATCGTCGTCGTCGTCATCATCGTCATCATCATCATCCTTCTTCTTCTTCTTCTTCTTCTTCTTCTTCTTCTTCTTCTTCTTCTTCTTCTTCTCGTTCGTCGTCGTCGTCGTCGTCGTCGTCGGCGGCGGCGGCGGCGTTTGTCCGTCGTCGTCGACGACGACGACGACGACGACGCTGTTATTGTTCTTTGCCATTGTTTTCATCATCATCATCATCATCAATCAATCAATTCATCATCATCAATCATCATCCCATCAACCTCTCACCTTTCCTTTCTTTCCTTCTTTTCCTTTCTTCTTTCCTTCTTCTTTCTTCTCTTTCTTTTCTTTTCTTCTTTCTTTCTTTTCATTCTTCTTTTCTATCTCTCTTCGTCGTCTCGTCGTCGTCTCTGTCGTCGCTCGTCTTCTCCTTCGTCTTGTCACGTCGTCCGTCGTTCGTCTTATTGTCGTCCATCTCATCTCTTTATCGTCGGACATTTTTATTATTCATCTATTGGTCATCATCACATCATCGTCGTCGTCGTCATTCCGGCTAAGTCTCTTTCGTCATCATTGTCGTCCTAGTATCGTCCTCCCGTTTTCTCCCTGTCTTTCCGCCAGCATCATCGTCTTCCTAGTCATCCTTCGTCCTCATTGTCGTCCTCCGTATCGTCCTCGCTCCTTCGCCTCTTCCTCTCCTCCTCTTCCCTCCTCCTCCTCCTCCTCCTCCTCCTCCTCCTTCTCATCATCATCATCATCAGCGTCATCATCATCACCACCACCACCATCATCGTCACCATGTCATTTTCATATCCTTTCAAAATCAGAACTTTGCTTTAGGTTTTTGGGTGTTTTTACGTCAGTGAATAACACGACCAGATACAATCATACAAACAAGTAACAGAGAAACAAGTGGATTTCAACAAACGCAAATAACTAAAAAAAAAAGAATACATGAAATAACTATGTCAAAAACGACTGGCTGCCCCGTTTTCCCCAGGTCTTCTGTGTGTATCTATACTGTGATTGAAGACAGAAGGGGTTTTAGAGAAGGAGGGGAAAAGGGGGATGGAGGGAGAGATTGTGATGGGGGGCGTGGGGTGAGGGGGGGTAAGACTGGAAGAGCGGGGGTGGGGGGGTGGGGGGGGGAGGGGGGTGGGTGGGAGGGGGGGTTAGATGGGGGGGGGTGGGGGGGATGGGGGGGGGGGTGGGGGGGGGGGGGGGAGGGGGGGGGGTGGGGCGGGAGGATGTGGTGGGGGTAGGGGAGGGGGGGTGGGGGGTGGGGGGTGGTATGTTAGAGGCCAGGAGGAAATCTCCGAGGTTTTCTCTGAGTAATAGAATAAAAGTAACACAACAAATCACTCCCGCCCCCAGACCCACCGCCCCCCCATCCCCGCACCCCCGCCCCCCATCCCCTCCCCGCCTTTCCTGCTTGCTCCCTCCTCCTCCCAATCCCCCCCTCCCTTCCCTTCCCCCCTTTCCCCCCCTCCCCCCCCGCACCCCCCTTCTCCCCGTGCAACGAGTGGGTGTGGAAAGAGAGAGAGAGAGAGAGAGAGAGAGAGAGAGAGAGAGAGAGGGAGATAGAGAGAGAGAAACTCGCCGAGGGACCCACACAAGGGAGAAAAACCAGGCGTTCATGGGAGGTAACCAAGTTCCGCTTCCTGTGGAGGCGCGCGCCGCGCCGCCGTGTCTGCTCCGGTGACAGGCCCCGATTCAGCAGATTGAATCGATCTGAGCAGTTTGACGACCAGATGGTGAAGGGGTGCATCCTGCCCCCTCCCCTCCCCCACTAAATTCATCCCCACCCCACCCCCACCCTTAATCCCCCCGAGTATGGTTTCCTGATTTGTCTCGCTTTTTTTTTTTTTTTAATATGTTTTGGTCATGTTTGTTTTGTTTTGTTTTGTTTTTAGGTGTGTGTGTGTGTGTGTGTGTGTGTGTGTGTGTGTGTGTGTGTGTGTGTGTGTGTGTGTGTGTGGTTTTTTTTTAGGCCGTCGTTTAGGGGAAAACCCCATCAAAAAGAAACAAAAAAAAAGCAACCAAGCCGGTGAAACAAAGAAGTAAACAAACAAAACGAAAAACAAAATAAATTTGTTAAGAAGACAGAGGTAATAATAACAACAAAACAACAACAACACAACAACAACACAACAACAACAACAACAACAAC
>JADBJO010005676.1:7500-15000 GCA_016801955.1 Conus betulinus | reverse complement strand
TGTGTGCCAGGTTTCTCTCTCTCTCTCTCTCTCTCTCTCTCTCTTCTCTCTCTCTCCTCTCCCTCTCTCTCTCCCCCCCCCCCCCCCCCCCCCCCCCCCCCCTTCTCCCTGTCCTCCCTCCTTCTGCACGTGCGTCTTCCTGTCTGTGTCTCTGTCTGCGTGTCTGTATTTCTGTCTGTCTCTGTCTCCCCCCACCCCCACCCCCCACCCTCTCTCTCTCTCTCTCTCTCTCTCTCTCTCTCTCTTTCTCTCTCTCTTTCTCTCAATCCTCTTCTGTTTCTTGGCCTCCCACTGCATGTTTGTTGTTCATATATATATATATATATATATATATATATATATATATATATATATATATATATATATATATACCATATACATATATATATATATATATCTATATATGTGTGTGTGTGTGTGTGTGTGTGTGTGTGTGTGTGTGTGTGTGTGTGTGTGTGTGTGTGTGTGTGTGTGTGTGTGTTTCATGCGTGCGTGCGTTCTTTGTCCCAGAATCCTGGTTTAGGCTTACGTTCAACACTATCCAGGCATCGGTGACGGTGACCCCAGTTTGAAATGCCGCAAGTTGTTACTCCCTGACATACACCACTGCCGAACAGTGCGCCTTTGCTTCTGCTCTGATGTGGTGAACTATCTTGTTAGGGGGCTTTCGAAATCCTGTCCTGTGTATCTAGTATATCCTCCTCCTCCTCCTCCTCCTCCTCCTTGTCTCCTCCTCCTCCTCCTCCTCCTCCTCCTCCTCCTCCTCCTCCTCCTCCTCCTCCTCCTCCTCTACCCATCCCTTTGCTGCTTTGGTGGCAGGTTCATCAGTGTAGAGATGCCTCCACTGATCTTCAGGGTTCTTGGGGTGAAGAATTCTTGCGATCAGTAATCTGTCAGAAGTAGAAAGTTTTTTTTTTCTTTCTTTTTTTTCTTTTCTTTTTTTTTTGTTTATTCGGTGACTGGAGTGTATTGACAGTGGAATGGTTTCGGGGCGTGTGGTCCAACAACTTAGGAGGACTCTTCCCCAGTCAGTCAGCTGTCCAGCCCTTATAGACATCAGACAGGAACTCCGTGAGTCTGAATTCTACAGACAGCCTTACCTGTTCAGATTGACCCTATTGATGTCGTCAACTTCTACAAAAAATATTCGAAAACTTTCCTTCGTTTTGTTTAAGGCATTTAAATTTAGAGAACTCGCTACCTCTCTTGTAAGTTTTATCAATGACTTTGTGTTTTGATATACTTTGTTACATGTCGCGTATGTTTGTTTCATATGTACTATATCCATATCCCTTCATAAAAGTCCTAAGTCTATGTGAACAAACCATCCAAATCCGATACTTTGTTACATGTCGCGTATGTTTGTTTCACATGTACTATATCCATATCCTTTCATAAAAGCCCTGTCCTAAGTCTATGTGACAAAATCATCCAAATCCGAATTTTCACCAGCAAGCTGTTTTGTGGTATGAAGCTTGATGTGGCCAACGTTCCTTTGGCTGGCTGGCTGATCTTCTCTTGCACGGGATGATGCTGCAGCCTGTTGAACTTTGTGTGCTTGTGCTTGCACCTCGATGTGTTTTCTGTCATCAAATGGGAAGCAAATCTGATGAACAAGCCGCCGTTACAAAGTCGCGTCGCGGACTCCCGGCTGGGAGGTCTTAGGTTCGATTCCCATCAGAGTCATGTGGGATTTTTCTGACCCGACCGGTTCCTACCCAGAGTTGAGTTTGCTACGGGCTCGGATGGATAGACTGGGACCACACAGCCGAGTTTCATCCCCTAACTGAATGTGTCTCTGAGGGTGTTGCTCAAATTCCCAGACCATTGCTGCGGGTGTCTGTATCTCTCGGCCTGATTGACGTCGGGATATATATTATGAAAGTAAGCATAGAGTACAGCCCTGTCATGCGGTCTCAGACCGAAATGGAAATCCATAGCATCATCTTAATCATCCTCGTTCTTATCGATCAGCATTAAAAACAAAAGTTTCACATTTTGTGGCCCTTCATGCCCTGTTCTCACGGTGACCTCAGTTTCGATGTCCTCTCCACGTCAGTGGCGTTGGTTTGATTCCGTCGGGGGGTCACCGGTATCGGCTAATTTATGGGGCTGCCGTTAGACGGATGTGGTTACGCCCCTCCGGAGGGAGACCTCACTCACGCCTGCTCCCCGACTAAGCCAATGCGGTATGTTGGCTTAGAACAGGCACCACTGAACACCACCGAAGTGACTCGGCAGCAGTGCAGTGTCTCCTCCGGTGGGTTGCCTCTAGACGACTTGACATTGACTGCTCTCTGTAGATTGCCGGTGCCGGGCCTGTGGCTGTGGCTGTGGACGGGGGGGGGGGGGGGGGGGGGGGGGGGGGGGTCAGAATGAGTGGCGTGGGTGCACAGTCAGTGAAGTGGCACAGAAGATGGGACAGCAACAGCAAAACAAAAACGAAATAAAAAAAAAAAAAAAAAGAAAATGAAAAAGAGAGAGAAAAAAAATCAGATGAGATCTTCATGATTGTGATAGACGATCTGTCCATGGCTACTGTCTTCATCCACATGCTTCTGCTGCATGGACAGCTAGCTTCTCAGGGTAGGACTTGTGGACTTTGCAGTTCTTCTGGCTGTTGCCGCGGAGGCACACTCCCCAACAGGTCATCATGCCCTACCAACAAACAACCTGGTGAGCATGGCGTTGTCTGTGTCGCAGACTCTGGCCGTCAGATTCTTTCATAGGGACATCTGATCTTTTGGTTCAGCAGATGGCTCTTTCAGATTAGTCTACCGCCAGATTCTTCTATAGGGTCGTCTGGTCTTTTACTTTTTTCTGCTGTTGGTTCAACAGATGGCTCTTTCAGATTAGTCTGCAGGACCAAAATGAACCTTAGGAAGATGGGGCATCGGTTGGTCTGAAGCTCGTGAGAATTTAAATTCCAGCTGCACCAGTTCGTCCTATGGAGATGATCAAGTTTGTGAATACTGTCTTCATCTTTACAAGCCAAGTACTGGTCCTTTTTCAATGATATGAAACCTTTGTCTGTCTGTCTCGGTCTGTCAGTCTGTCTGCTTTCAGTTATCTGCAAAATCTCTGTCTGTCTGATGTCTGTCTGTCTGTCTGTCTCTCTCTCTCTCTCTCTCTCTCTCTCTCTCTCTCTCTCTCTCTCTCTCCTCTCTCTCTCTCTCTCTCTCTCTCTCCATCCCCCCCCCCCTCGCCTTTCCGTCCGTCTGTGCAACTGTCCGTGTGGGCGCGTGCGCGAGCGCGTGTTTGTGTGCGTGGGTGCGCGCGCGCGCGTGTGTGTGTGTGTTTATGTGTTCGCGCGCGCGCCCGCGCGCCCGCGCGTGTGTATGTGTGCGAGTGTGTGTGTGTGTGTGTGTGTGTGTGTGTGTGTGTGTGTGTGTGTGTGTGTGTGTGTGTGTGTCCGCGAGCGCGCGTGTGCGCGCGTCTGTGTGTGTGTGTGTGTGTGTGTGTGTGTGTGTGTGTGTGTGTGTGTGTGTCCGCGAGCGCGCGTGTGCGCGCGTCTGTGTGTGTGTGTTTGTGTGTGTGTGTTGTGTGTGTGTGTGTGTGTGTGTGGCGTGTGTGTGTGTGTGTGTGTGTGTGTGTGTGTGTGCAAAGCATTGCTGGCTTAAGTACTTTCCTCTTGCAGACACTTTTTCAGGGTTGACAGTCTTTCATTAAAACGCCAACAGCACACTGGCAGTCTTCGAATTTTCACTTCCAATTGGGCACATTCTGAATTACAGATGCAGAAAGTGTGATCATTTACTGATCAGGGTTTACGAATCCCTGATTATGGGCACAAACACCATTCTTCACGCCGGAGCATTCATGACGAAAATGGATCTCAGCGTGCACGTTCTGTCAATATCCATGCTTTAATCTGCAAAACAAAAAAAAAAAAAGAAAAAGAAAAAAAAGTAAAAAAAAAAAAAAAATGAAAGAAGGACCAAATCAACCAACAACAAGAAGCAAATAAAACAAACACACACAAAAAAGGGGGGGGGGGGGGGGGGGGGCAGAGGGGGGGCAGAAAGAAAATCTTGAATATGCGTTCACCAAATGCCTGGTGTACATACGACAAGCTATGCGGTGCAAAGTGGAAAAAAGCTTCCTCTTAAAGAAAAACGCCCGGGCCTGGCAAAAATGCATCGGCGAAAAAGGGGCGGCGACAGTAGAAGCGGCGAGACTAAGGGCGGCGAAAAAGGGGGCGGCGACAGTAGAAGCGGCGAGACTAAGGGCGGCGAAAAAGGGGCGGCGACAGTAGAAGCGGCGAGACTAAGGGCGGCGAAAAAGGGGCGGCGACAGTAGAAGCGGCGAGACTAAGGGCGGCGAAAAAGGGGCGCGACAGTAGAAGCGGCGAGACTAAGGGCGGCGAAAAAGGGGCGGCGACAGTAGAAGCGGCGAGACTAAGGGCGGCGAAAAAGGGGCGGCGGCGACAGTAGAAGCGGCGAGACTAAGGGCGGCGAAAAAGGGCGGCGACAGTAGAAGCGGCGAGACTAAGGGCGGCGGCGAAAAAGGGGCGGCGACAGACAGTAAAGCGGCGAGACTAAGGGCGGCGAAAAAGGGGCGGCGACAGCAGAAGCGGCGAGACTAAGGGCGGCGAAAGGATAAGTGACCCAAACACTCACCACCACCTCGACCCCCCCCCCACCACCACCACCACCAGACTTCAACCCCCCCCCCCCCCCCACTCCACCCAACCACCATTCCCACACCCTTTCTTACTCCCAATCCTCTCCCTGAATCTTCTACCCTAACTTTTCACTTTCATCTACCCCCAACACGCACGAATGATTTTTTTTTTTTTTAACCGGGAGAGAGAAAGCGGGCACAGGGATGAGGGTTGTGGGTGAGGGTGAGGGTGGAAGGCTTGGGGAGGGGGGGGAGTATTGATCGGGGAAAGAGGAGGGTTGAGAGTGTGTGTGGAGTACAGCGTTTTGGCGTTTGGAAGACACAACCACATTGCTAAAAGAGAGCCAAGCCGCAGATGAACGCTCCAAAAGTGTGCTCACGCGATTGAAAAAAGACAACACGGCAGACAACTTTGTAGACAACAGAGTAGGCAACACCAAGGACAACTGTACAGACAACACTGTCGACAACGGTGCAGACGACGGGGACCTATCTCAGGAGATCCATCCGGAAACGGAAATTGTCGTCAAGTCCCGGAGCTCGGGCCAGTTCCGTTTCCTTTGACAAGCGCTTTGGGGAGTCGTGTCCCTTTACTTCTCCTCTCTCTTCGCACTGTCCTTTTTCTTTCAGTGAAGTTTACGAGCAGTCTTGTCTGTCTGTCTGTCTGTCTGTCTGTCTCTCTGTCTCTCTCTCTCTCTCTCTCTCTCTCTCTCCTCTCCTCTCTCACCTCTCTCTCTCTCTCTCTCTCTCTCTCTCTCTGTCCGTTTTGCTTGTTTATCTATCTGTCTATCTGTCTCTTTCTCTGCCTGCCTGTCTGTCTTTCTCTCCTTCTCTTCGTCTGTCTGTCTATCGGTCTGTCAGTTTTTTTCCCCCTCCCGTCCGTTTGTCCGTCCTATCTGTCAGTCTGTCTGTCTGTTTGTATGTCTCTGTCTCTCTCTCTCTCTCTCTCCTCCTTCTCTTTGTCTGTCTCACTGTCTGTCTGTCTGTCTGTCTGTCTGTCTGTCTGTCTGTCTGTCTGTCTCTCTCTCTCTCTCTCTCTCTCTCTCTCTCTCTGATGGTTTTGTTTTTTTTCTGTTAATACTCATTTCTGTCTGCCCCGACACTTACTCTTTTTTGGTAATTAATCATGTCGGTGTACGTGTTCCGAGAGTTTTTTGTCTTGATATGTCATTATGAATGGCATGTGTTTTATTTTCATTTTTTACTTTTTTCTTCTTTTTTTTTTTTCTGCGTGCAAGGCGAGGACAGACGGTCGCCACAACATCAATGTTTGTCTGTGCGTTCAAAAGATCAGTCAATGCATATATCTTTGTCTGTACGTCTGTCTGTCGTCTGTCTGTCTGTCGGCCTGCCTGTCGGTCGGTCCGTCGGTCTTCGTCTGGCTGGCTGGCTAGCTGGCTGGCTTTCTCTCTCTCTCTCTCTCTCTCTCTCTCTCTCTTTCTTTCTTTCTCCCTCCTCCTCTCTCTTTCTCTGTTTCTTTTTTCTTCCCCTCCCTCCTTCTCTCTCTCTCTCTCTCTCTCTCCCTCTCTCTCTCTCTCTCTCTCTCGCTCTCGCTCGCTCGCTCGCTCGCTACATGTTAGCGCGCGCGCGCGCGCGCGCGAGTGTGTGTGTGTGTGTGTGTGTGTGTGTGTGTGTGTGTGTGTGTGTGTGTGTGTGTGTGTGTGTGTGTGTGTTTGCCCGCGTGCGTACGAACGCGAGTGTGCAAGCATGCACGCGTGCATGTGTATTTGTGAGCTTGAACAAACACGTGCGCGTGTGTATGTTTTTGCGTGCGTGTGTATGCACGTGTGGGTGTGTTTGCATGCATATGTGTGTATTTTCTAGTATGTGCGCATGTGCGCGAGTGTGTATATGTGTTTGTGCTTGTGTGTGCGGGGGGGGGGGGGGGGGGGGGGTGAGTGAGAGAGAGAGAGAGAAAGAGAGAGAGAGAGGAGAGAGGAGAGAGAGAGAGAGAGAGAGAGAGAGAGAGAGAGAGAGAGAGAGAGAGAGAGAGAGTGAGTGATGCATGCTACGTACGTGAGTGCGTTTGTTGGACGCGCGTGCGGTGTGTGTGTGTGTGTGTGTGTGTGTGTGTGTGTGTGTTGTGTGTTGTGTGTGTGTGTGTGGTGTGTTTGTGTCTGTCTGTCTGTCTGTCTGTCTGTGCTTGTGTCTGCGTACGTGTGGCTTCTTGCGTGTGTGTCCGAGTTTCCTTTGCTACATCCCTTTTCAAGGATATAAAAACTGACTCCAACCCCAGCCATCATCATCACCACCACCACCACCACCACAACACCACTCAACCACTCACCAACCTCGCTCCCGACCCCACCCCCCCAACCCCCAACCCAACCCCACCCCAACTCCAACCAACCCCCCCTCCCCCCCCTCCTCCTCCTCCTTCTATCCTCATAAGTTCGCTTCCTCTCAGTGGTAGAAACTGACAGCCTTAGAAAAGAGGATAAAAAGATTATCCCCCCCCCCCCCACCACCACCCACCACCGCCACCACCACCACCACCCCTAACTGACAACGTCAAAAACAGACCTGTTAAGGTGCGAGACCCTCCGGCCCCTGGATCAAAAGCATTCTTTGATCATGATTAGTGACAGTGGCCGCGAGATTAACCCTTCCCATGCCAGCCAGATCACGTCTCACTAATTAGAATACACAGGCGACGGGAGTGCAAATTATGAGGGAGGGGGAGAGAGAAAACTGACAGCGTGAGAGTGTTTTATGCTAAGCCGATGAAAGATATACGATGGTGGGGGGATTTAGACTTTTCAGGGAGGGGGGGGTGGGTGGAGGGGGTAAAAGGGGGGAAGGGAAGATGTGAACTTTTGGGTTTTTTTAGGGGGTTTGCGTTAGTCTGGAATGGGGGGAGGAGGGGGGTTGGGACTG
>JADBJO010005675.1:137556-147556 GCA_016801955.1 Conus betulinus | reverse complement strand
CAATCTATCTACATGTCGACAAGATGGGTTTTTTTTTAGAGGGGAGGGGGTGGAAGTTTAATGTAACTGATAAACGAAAATAATATGGAACTATTAACACAGCTTTTAACAAACGAAAATATCCCTTATGTCTTCACAGGGGAAAATACTGAGAATTCATGGCAGTACACTGAAGTCAGGCTGAAATATGGAACTATAGAAAAAGCTGACGCGGTCTCTCCTCATCCACACACCCCATCCTCCTCTTCACGATTGGTGTCTGGAAGCCATATGTATGTGGCAAGATGATTGATTGATGACATCCTTCTGTAACGATAGACACTGGTGTTGCGCCGTGGATCAGTCAGTTGCGGAGACGCAGTACCTGCTGTGGCTGGACAGCCCAACCCTAGAGCGGCAATTGCTGCAGGTGGAGTCTGTGTCATGGGTGTCCGTTGGTGCCGACGCAATTCTTTGCCGTCTGTGGCGCCTCTGTTCTTCCCACTGGGCTTCTGTACTCTGCTCTGCTTGTTTGGTGCCAGCCTTGATGTTGGACCGCCAGCTGACCCGGTCTGAAGCTGCTGTCTCCAGGTCCACTGGGTCGAGGCTGACTGCCCTCTGGTTACGCTTGCATGGATCCTTGTAGGCAGGCCGTCATGTGGGTTTGTAGCCAGCTGGCCGTACAGCATGTCCTTTGGGATGCTATCGTCGTCCCTGCGGTTGACGTGACCAAACCAGCGTAGATGTCTCTGCGTCAGCATGACAAACATGCTAGGCATCCCTGCCTTGGCCAGGATGTCTTTGTTTGTGACGCAGTCCCGCAAAGTAATGCCCAGGAGTTTTCTGAGGCAGTGAAGATGGAAGGCATTCAGTCTGCGTTCTTGTCATGCATACAAGAAACATGCTTGCTCAGCACGCAGGCTTGTTGCACTTTCATCTTGGTGTTTGACGTCAGATTGATAATGTTCCAGACTCTCTTCGCTAGACGGCCCACTGCTGTCGCTGTAGCCGAATTCACTCGTTCATCTTGGTGTCCAGAGAAAGGTTGGTGGAGGTGGTAGAGACCAGGTAAGTGAAGTTGTCGACCACTTCGAGGATATGATCGCCAGTGGAATTACAGGGAGTGGTGCTGACGTCTTGATCTATGATGTCTCTTTTCTTCAGGCTGATAATGAGGTCGAACTTGGCACAGGCATCAGTGAAGGTGATAAACTGTCGTACCGCTTCCTCGGTGTAGGCAGTGAGGGCGGCGGCAGCGTCTGCGAAGAGCAACTCCCTGATGAGGACTTTCCATGCCATCGTCTTTGCTTGAAGGCCTGGGCAGAGTATGCTGAGATCCTGGAGTGCCCAGTCGCCAGAATCCCCTCTCGTCTTTGCTGGCAGGATTCAATGGAAAGGAAAAGCCAGTACAGTATGGTGCCAGGGCTGCTGCAAGAGTTGCCTAAAGGTGTCACAGTGAGTCGACCAACCGACTTAGGGCGTACCCCAGAATTTCTTTCAGGTTTTTACACCCTTAGCATTTGTCTCTCCCGAAACATTAACAAGGCAGAAGAGCTATTTGACTTATAGCTGGGAGTTTGGTTCGTGGGCACCGTGGGTATATCCACACGTTGGTGGGCCTGTATGCCACACGTCTAGGAGAGCAAGGTCCCCTTGAGTTTAGCCTGAGTCTGTAAGGTTCCAGTTGGCGCGTGTCATCACGAGGAGACAATACAAAGGGTATGCTGGCGGAGAGGCTATTATAATGACAGGGAAAGACCGATGCATTCTGCTCCACTTTTCGCACTGCTGCAAGCAGCGGCGCTAGTCAGCGGTGGAGGCTGAAAGTGAGAGGTGATAAGCACACAGGCACTTCGCCGACACACATAGTGCATCACACCAACCATTGTGACACTGCGGCAAGATGACCCATCTTTTAATACATAGAATGTATCTATTTGTTGACAAGAAAGACAGCTTTTCTTTTATCAAGATCCCACTTGTGATTTGGAGGAATTCAGTGAAAATATCCCGACCGTAATGTTTTTTTTGTGATTTTGATCATCCTTAATGAAATACAGAAGGTATGACCCGTGACGAACGCCTTCTTTCAGTTGTGTTGCAGACTGTCCAAGTACAATGCAGATGTGTCATCATCAAGGGTCCCACCAACCACGTGAACAATGTCCTTCCATCTGATCTTCAGATTCGAAGTATCTGCCACCGCTTCTTATCAAATCACGTATAATTCATCCCGTAGATCAAATTATTTTATTCAAGATCCAAACTATCCCAGCACTGTGTAGAAGCATACAACTGTGTTTTTTATTAGCAAGGTAAGGAGCGAGTCATGCCAAAACATAAACGTCTTTTACTTTATCTCGCTTTTTTGATTGGAAGTCATTTATTCAGTTTACTGCAGAAAAAAAAAAAAAAAACAACAACAACAACAAACAAACAAACAAAAAAAAAAACAACACAAAAAGCCAGTATACGTTTCTTGGCTGTATGGCATTAATAAAAGATAGCCTACGCAGTGTTTGTGACATATCATGGACGGAATTTTGCAGAAGAAAAAGTTGATCTTTGCAGAGTTGGAGAGTGGTGTGATCGTGTGGCTGGCTGACCTGTCCTTGAGAACCATCAGCCTTGCTCCCTTGACCCAGTTTTGTGTACATTGTCTAGCCTTTTTGGGGGGAGTGGGGTTGGAAGGGTGGGGGCGGAATAAGGAAAATCTTACGTCGTACCAATGGTGTCATTATTGTCTACTATCGCTCATCATTACAGTGCTGTTTCTCTGCAAAAGTACAACGTATAGCTTTCACCTGCCATCAACATCAACGTCTTTTGTTAAAAAAAAAAAATAGCCTGCCGAGTACAATATGTGATTTTCATCAGCTACAATTTCTCATGACACAAATATTCCTCTGTGGAATCAGTTTGTACTTCTCATAAGCTTATCAATCAGGAACGATGCCAAATTGACTCCAAAGAATACATGTTCTTATGAAAGTTTAGGTGTTCTTGGTCAGGAGAGGTTTTTTTTTTTCCCATGAAATTATCCACATATTGCTGGAACCTCTACTTTTTCAGTGAATTTCAATGACCGGTATATTTTTCCATGGGTCAAAACATGATGATAATTTAATACTACAAAGGCCTCTAATATCTGAGAGCCAAAGACATGTCATTATGGAATAATACAAGCAGCAAATACGAATTCAGTGCAAGTTGTCAACAACGAAATCGGCACACTAAATATCTCTGAAACGCAGGATATTTATCGTATCACCTGTCATTATTGTATGTGTTAATAAAACTGGTCCTACGTTCACATTGCTTATAAGAGACTTATTCATAAGACTACAGTTTTTTGTTCGCATTCCTTACGAGAAAGTTGTTCATAAGACTGGTCTTATGTTCACATTCCCTACGAGGTTTCCTTGTTAGAAAATTCCCCAGACTACTAGCAAAACGTCTTACTTTTCACGATGGAGATATACTCATGTCATATCAAAACAAATGACTGCTGCATTCTCATAGATTTATTTTCTTTTTTTGCGTCCAAATTGAAATTCTCGCCTTCCATATTTGACAGCAAAAGTTGCATTATAACCTTGCGACAAAATGTCCCAGTTGCCACTGATCGAATCAGGCATACACATTTCATTCAGTTCTTCTTCTTTAATAGCAGATTGAATAAAAGATGAATTTTAGGGTGTTGCACGACGCAAGTCGTAAGATGCCAAACAGATATTTGGATATGTAGCATTTCCTAAACTCTTTGCCATAGTCATGAGCGACATGATAGAGGAGTTAATCCCAGCTAGTCTTTTACAACATCCACCCTACTCTGTAACCTCCTAACGCCCTGAAATAGGGAGTTATTTCACGAGGTACCTGCATCATGTATACACAGTGTGTCATTACTGCAAAGAGAGATTCTTGGATACCTTTGGCGTAGATTTACTGCATGACATAGGCATTTAATCGAGACAGGCCTGGAACTTTCTGGTCAAGGAATACCGCTAAATACATGAGCATTGGCCTCTCTTGAAATGTCCACGCCACAGCCGTTCTTCAGAAGCACACACACACACACACACACACACACACACACACACACACACACACACACACACACACACACACACACACACACACACACACACACACACACACACACACACACACACACATATGTGCGCGCGCACAATCTCTCATATATTTGAATATATACATTTCTCTCTCTCTCTCTCTCTCTCTCTCTCTCTCTCTCTCTCTCTCTCTCTCTCTCTATATATATATATATAGAGAGAGAGATATATATATATATATATATATAGATATATATATATATATATATATATATATATATATATATATATATATATATATATATATATATATATATGCGCGCATTTAAAAGCTTGGGGAAAACAAGTGCAGGCTACCAATTCCTCCATCGTTATATTAATGACTTGGCAAAGAAGACAAAATGAAAGGGGAGGGGGAAGGAGGGAAGAAAAAGAAAAATGAGGGAATACATGTGATAGATGTAAACTCCTTCACTAGCAGCATGATTCTGGAGATAATAATGACCGATCCTGAAGACTGAACACGTCATTTCGCCTGCTCCGAGGCCTTTCGTCCACTGGATCGGACTCGTCAGGGAGACACGGCTTACTGTGTCTGTGATGATCCCTTGGCATCACAAAAGAGAGACCACAGTCTATAATTCGGGGGTGTTCTCACCACCAAGTGTTTAGAATGGAATCCAACAGTACCCCAACGCTGCCAACGAATTGTAGAGCAGAACAAAAAGAAAAGAATGTGTGTCAAGGAAATGTGTTGCAAAAATTGAAATCATTAAGCAAACAGTATAAATGTAGAGGATAAAGTTTGAGCCTATGCTTGAAGATCCTTTGTAAGGATGTAAGAAAAATACATGTAAACTATAATACATAAAGAGTGTTGTGGTACGTCACTACCTTACATTTTTAAGACATGCTCTTTCCCCGTCATCACGTTTTCTTCGTGAATAATGCCAAGACTGTTTCTCTGAAACGAGAACCCATGATGTAGTACACAAAGATGTTGAAGCTGCAGTTCATGTAAGAAAACATATCACCGATCCACGTGGTACTCAGGTAGAAATTTTCGTTCCGTTGACCAGCTCTCATTTCTGGCCAAACCAGCCGACTAATTCTAGCAGCAGCGAACGGAATGTTACTGAAGATGAACAGGATGGAAGTACCGATCAGCATTTGGTGAGGGCCACTTCACGAGCAGAGAGTGAAGAAGATGTTCCGGCGCGCCATGTCACAATCTGATGAAGTTTTATTGCAGTGACTGCAGTTGATGCTATGATGACAATCATCGCACTTCCAGGAAGGAAAGAGCCATAAAACAAGCCATCTAAATAATCCACCAGTTCTTTGTGTCGTCTGTAAAGGTCTCCAATAACCAGCGCCTTTTCTCTTAAACCAGACTGAAGATTATAAATACACCCTACCTTAAATTGGAAAGTCATAATAAAACATGGACCACAACCAACAAATACACGACAATAATGATAGCCACCATTGTTCTATTACTCATCAAAGATTGATACTTCAGTGGTCTGAGGACACAGTAGCATCTTTCACTGGCTATGATGGCAGACAGAACTATAGAAACATACAGGAACCCAAGTAGACCCGTTAAATGGTTATTGGATAAAAACGTTACCATATAACCATATTTTTCCTTGGTGGTGAACTGCAAGTACGCTTGCTCAGCATGGTGACACATCGCCATGATTAAGTACAGTTCGTCAGCCAAGGACAATGCAAAAAGACACAGGTTGACACGATCCTTGAAGCCCTGTTTATAACACTGCCATGTTGATGACGTTTCCAGGTCCACCAATCAAAAACAGGAACACCAGTGAAGTATCTCTCACTCTTCGCGTGGTTGTTTCTGCTTCCTTACTCACTATGTTCTCAGGATTATCCCATGGTATGAATTCCATTTCAGATAGATTAATGGTATTGCACTCACTGAATGTGACGTGTTTTCAGTGGCATTTTTGGAAATGGTTGTACGATGAAAATGTATTACAGTGGCAGCGCTACCAGCCTCAGTTCCAGAATGAAAGGGAGTTTTTCAACATGGCGTTTCAGCGGATCTAAGCACTGCTTTTATTGTCACATAACCAGATAACGCGCTGCTATTTCAGTTTTGTCTTGGAAACAACAACAAAATAAAAGAACACGATCTTTCACTAAAATGTTACTTGCGGAACATGTACCCTTCCATGAACTGCCACATACTTTGATGGGCATGCGCAAACTCATCAATGAAATGAGATATTGCTAACGTTACATACAACTATGCGCACTCTCTTTCTGTCTGTCTGTCTGTCTCTTCAGTCTCTCTGTCTGACTGTCTGTCTGTCTGTCTGTCTGCCTGTCTGTCTGCCTCTCTCTCTCTCTCTCTCTCTCTCTCTCTGCTTGAGTGTGTGTGTGTGTGTGTGTGTGTGTGTGTGTGTGCGTGTGTGTGTGTGTGTGTGTGTGTGTGTGTGTGTGTGTGTGTGTGTGCGTGCGTGCGTGCGTGCGTGCGTGCGTGTGTGTGTGTGTGTGTGTGTGTGTGTGTGTGTGTGTGTGTGTGTGTGTGTGTGCGTGCGTGCGTGTGTGTGTGTGTGCGTGTGTGTGTGATGCATTGTTTGGAACAAGAGTAGGCAAATAAGCCCACAAACACACGTCATAATGACGGCTTTTAAAACGTTACAATATGAATGTTTTTGTTAAAAAAAATGGGGTGGGAAGGAGGGAGGTGGGAGTAGAGCTGAAGAAAAGTGTGTTAAAGAGTAAACGTAAGCCCTTTGCTGAAGCACATTGCAACCAAAGTACTCACGTGAACGGAACGATTTGCTTCTCCTGTCAAGAGGCGACTTTCGTCTTCATCATGAAATCATCAGTGGAGTTTGGCCTAGGTACGCTTATCCATCATGCTATCTAACTGATTGACTATCTGCAACGTCATTTATTGGTTTACTGCTCTGCCACCAAGTAATGTACTGTTGATATAGCCTGTTTTGGTCGGCTGGGATACCAACAACGTAAACTGAAGCAAATGCTAACTATCGTGAACGGATTACAGACGCAAACAACTACCTCCACCACTGGAGAAAATGATTTCCGTAAAGGGCGAACTAACCATCGAACCTGCGTACGCTTTTAAACAGAATACCCCTACTACAGACAGTGGAATCTATCACGTCTCACCACGTCTTCAAAGACTTCAAGAGGGTGCTTGATGGATTGAAAGAGGCACTTTGGGACACACACACACACACACACACACACACACACACACACACACACACACCACACCACACCACACACCACACAACAAACACAACACAACACAAAACAATACAAACACACACACACCACACCGCACCACACACACCTACCCTACACACACCACCCACACACACACACACACACACGCACACTCTCTCTCTCTCTCTCTCTCTCTCTCTCTCTCTCTCTCTCTCTCTCTCTCACACACACACACACACACACACACACACACACACACACACACACACATGTTAGCAATAGTTAACAATCAGTTCTGGGACATTAGTTTAAGGTGGGCTTGATTTTTCCTCCAGCTTTGGAAAGAAACTGGGCACATTTTGATCTTGATCACACTGATGTGAGCAAAACTGAGCAACCAAATATTTTATGGATTCTGTAACGATGCATATATCAGAAAAAAATGTCCTCAACATATTACAGCTACACAGATGGTTTAGTATTGTCTAATAATCAGTCAGGTTCTGCTTTTGTTACACCATCACAAAAGGCTGAAAATATGCATTTCATCGGAAAAGGCAGATCAATATTTGTCACCGAAATGGTAGCAGTTATTATGGCGTTGTCATGTTTAACTGACTTGCCACAATCAATATCTAAAGTAGTTATTTGTGTGGATTTAATATCTGTTCTGCAATCCATAAAATTTCCAAATACCATTTCCAACAACTTTCTTGTAAATGAAGTATACCATCTTATTCATGTTTTGATATGTAAAGGAACTGACGTCACCTTCTGTAAGATGCCATAGCATTGTGGTAGTTGGGGTAATGAGCTAGCTAACAGATGCGCAAAGAGAGGAGCCTGAAATGAAAAGTGCGCCACGGTTTTGAATAACCATACCCTTTTCTTTACGTGAAGTCAATCAATTATTAAGGCAAACCGTGTAGTGCCGATTCAGAAAACACTACAAAAATACGTCGCTTGGTGTGGCTGATAAAAGCAAATACTCATTAAGTTGACTATGAACATCTAAACAGCATTCCTCATTAAAAGTAAAAAAAATATGTACCAACACAGAAAGTTTAATTCGATGCCTTAAAAACTAAATATACATACGAAACAAACTGTATTTGTGGAGAACGAACGAAGAATAACCAGCAAGCATCTGCTGTTCGACTTTTTTTAACGTCCATTTAAGCATTTAATTTAAGATTACTTGCAGGTACGTTGTAGGTATGTTTAGAGGGACGTGCATATGCACTTAGAGATAACCAATTATGCATACACTTACATTGTCACAGACATCTCTCTCTCTCTCTCTCTCTCTCTCTCTCTCTCTCTCTCTCTCTCTCTCTCTCTCTCTCTCATATATATTACATATGCTAATAGACGTAAAACTGCAGTACTGCTACACATGTATATGCACTTAGATAACCACATTATGCATACACTTACATAGTCACAGACATCTCTCTCTCTCTCTCTCTCTCTCTCTCTCTCTCTCTCTCTCTCTCTCTCTCTCTCATATTAAAGATGTGAACAGACGTAAAACTGCAGTACTACTACACACGCATGTACGCCTACGTCACGCATGATGGCGGAGCCCGCTGAAAAACAAAAATTTCTACCAAGAAGCGTGACAAGATCGACCAGATCTAGAGTGTGGCAGGTCATTTGAATTATTCGACACCCAAAGACGTCTCCGTTAAAGAAAAGCAAAACGGGGTGACATACAATTCAAGAAAAGAAGTGTTTGAGTGACGCCTGTGACAAACTGCTGAGATGCCGACAACCAGTAAACTTCCAGGAGTCAAGGTTTCAGAAAGTGTGCCGAATGAGGGTCGCCAATCGAACAGAAGGACCTGGTGAGTGAAATCGGGGAACTAAAACACGTGATATAGATTGTAGCGGACCATTTTTGTCCAGTCCCAAATTGTGGGGGCACTTTGGACAGGCACAAGTTTACCTGTTCACCGGTTGATCTGTTTACCTGATGGCTACACGCCGGCGTTTTATGTCAGTCGGATGAGCGAGGATTTCCCTCCAGCCTCCGAAGAGCCACCGGCCGAGCAACTTGTCCAGACGATCTAGTTGCAAAGTGAAACGACGACTGCAGGCGGAAATCTAAACAAATCTTAAATAAATGTCAGCGAACTGCCCAGAGAAACGTGGACAAACGAGTCACAAGACTAAAACACACGCGTTTCGACCTCTTAGGTCTTCCTCAGGTGAAACAAAAACGAAAAAGATAACGAAAATGCACTTAGCTTTGATCGCTTCAGATTGCTTCTGTGTTCAGCGCAAGGAAGAAGGCGTTCACACCCAGCTGTCGAGCACACCCCACAGACCCAACCACCCCTGCCCACGGACAGATGAAGACAGTGCCACTCCATTGTCACCCTTGGAGGCCTTGCGCTGAACACAGAAGCAATCTGAAGCGATCAAAGCTAAGCGCATTTTCGTTATCTTTTTCGTTCTTGTTTCACCTGAGGAAGAGTTAAGAGGTCGAAACGCGTTGTGTTTAGTCTTGTGACTCGTTTGTCCACGTTTCTCTGGGCGGTTCGCTGACATTTATTTAAGATTTGTCCAGACGTGCCAAAGGGAGACTGAAGGCAGGTGCTCGCTGGCAGTCAGTTCCCCAGGTGTTGGTGAAGTCCCGAGTCCGACCTGGTGCTGACTGCCAACCGGATGTGGGGTGTGGGAGTTCCCTGAAGTACTCCACAACTGTTTCT
>JADBJO010005675.1:127556-132556 GCA_016801955.1 Conus betulinus | reverse complement strand
ATCCTAAAGCACAAGAGCAAATAGAAAACATGACGGACAGCCTAGACTTAACTGACATCTGGCGTGACTTAAATCCCGAATTACGAAGTGGAGGAGAAATAACCCATGTCAGCAGAGCCGTTTAGATTTCTTTCTTATTTCCGACTGGTTATGTAATCATGTAACAGACACAGATATTCTACCAGGATATCGACCTGACCACTCCTTAATTCTTATATCTCTAGAGCAAGGTAGAGAGATAAGAAATCTATTATGGGAATTCATTAGTTCATTGTTGAAAGACACCAATTACATAGAAGACATAAATCAAGTAATTCAAAACAGTTATTAAGGAAAATGCATGCAGCTCTACCATATTGTCGATGCGGGTTGGCTCAGATTCATAAATCAGAAATCCAGTTTGTTATTTCTGATCAACTTTTTTTGGATACATTACTTATGAAAATTAGAGGCAAAATATATCATACACAACGATGAAGAAACGGAAGGACACAGAAAAAGAGAAACATCTCGAAAGTAATATTTCTTTACTTGAAAAGAAAGTGGTATTATCTGAAGAAGAAAGACGTGAACTTGAAAGTTATAAACAAGAGTTGATTACACTTCGGGAAAAGAAGATGGAGGGTGTGTTGCTGCATTCAGGGCAAGATGGGTCGCAGAAGGGGAAAAATAGCAAACTATTTTTGTGGGCATGAAAAGCGAAATTACGTTTGTAAAAATATTACGAAACTTACGCTGGATAATGGATCTATTTTAAGCGATTGTAATGAAATTGCCGAAGAAGTTAATAAGTTCTATCAATAATTATATTCTAAAAGAGATACTGATTCTTGTGAAATTCTAGATTTATCAGATAATTTACCAGTACTAACTGAGAGTCAGTAAGTTCTTTGGAAGGGAAAATTACTTTAGAAGAAGCTGGTGTTGCTCTTAAACGTTTGCATGCGTAATATGAAAAGTCCTGGCAGCAATGGCTTCACAGCAGAATTCTTCAAAAATTGCTGGTTACAACTTGGTCATATGTTGTAAGAGTGCTTAATGATGGATTCGATAGACAGGAACTATCTTCGTCGCAAAAAGAAGGCATTATCGTATGCATTCCAAAGGGTGACAAGCCCAAAGACCGAATCAAAAATTGGAGAACGATTTCACTTTTGAACACTGTGTATAAAATAGGGTCTACATGTATATAGCCAGCCAATTAAAATATGTGCTTCCCTCTATCATCAATGACGACCAGACTGGTTTTATTCCAAACAGATATTTGGGAGATAACATTCGTCTTATTTATGATATACTTGATTATATGATTATATGAAAAAAAAAACCTGGGACACTTTTATATTTAGACTTTGAAAACGCGTTTGACAGCGTAACTATGATTTCATGTTTAAGGTATTACGTGCCTTTAGTTTGGTCCAAGTTCTGTCAATGGATAAAAACATTCTACATAAATATTAAGTCAACTGTTTCAGTTAATGGAAAACCAGCTGGCTGGTTTCCTGTTGACAGAGGATGTCACCAAGGGGATCCAATCTCGCCATATGTATTTTGTTATTTGTGTTGACATCTTAGCAAACATGATTAGACAAAATGAAGACATAAAAGGAATTACAATAGCTAATACTGAGAATATTACAGTGTGCGGATGATACTGAACTTTTACAAGAAGGCGATCGAAAATCATTCAAAGAATTGATTATGGTTCTTGCAAAATTTGGAAGAGTATCTGGACTCTTACTAAAAGCGGAAAACAAATGCAGTATGGTTAGGAAGTAAGCGAAACTCGCCCGTTAAGTAGTATATGCTACATTTAAATATCAAATGGAACCCTCCTATATTTAAAAGTTTGGGTATCTGGTTTGCGGGTGATTGAAAAAAATTGTGAAACTATGAATCTCGAAGAAAAATTTGCAGAAATAAAAAAACGTGTACAAAACACTGTGTATAACATACGGTCTACATGTATATAGCCAACCGATTAAAGTGTGTGCTTCCCTCTATCATCAATGTCGACCAGACTGGTTTTATTCCAAACAGATATTTGGGAGATAACATTCGTCTTATTGATGATATACTTGATTACAGAAAAAAAAAAAAAAACATGTAAGATTAATTATGCCCGAATCAAACGGAAAAAAATAGTTCCAGACCTTTAGTTTTCTGCACACACTGGTATTCTTACCCTCCTCTCTCGGCGAGGAGACAGTTTAGATGTTTATTTACTTTTCTGTTTTAGAAGGTAGGAATTCAAAGGTATGAATGAAAGAAAGCATCACAGCAAAAGGTAAAATAAATGAATAAGTAAAAAAATAAATAAATAAAAATAAAAAAATCTTTGAATACAAATTGACAAAGTTTGCCCAAGCTCGAAAACCATTACTATCCTCCTGTGCACGAGAATGCACGTCATTCAGATAAGATTAAGACTGCCATGTACATTCATGAAAACTTTGAGTATATCTTTTGTGCTTCTCCGGTAGGCCTACCAAGTAATATTGCCTGATGTACACTCTTGTGCGGCGAGTCTGAAAATCAATGATCTAATAATTTAAAAACACAGTGTCTGTGTACTTGCCTGAAGCACCTAGCGAAAAGAATACAGATTGGATAAATACATTACACTATCCACACACACACACACACGCACACACAGTCACTTAGCCTTGCAGTCACTTAATGTCAGAAGAGACAAGTTGCCCAAACTCAATGGCTTTTACTATCCCCCCATTACCCAAAATGTGGGGAATTGCGATAAAATCAATGTAGCAATATATATCCGTGAAGGTGAAAAATATCTTCTCTGCCAAAGTCCTGTTGCACAGATATCACAGGAGCTCATTCATGTGCGGTCAAAGTTCAGGTCAACGCTAACATGACCATCAATATAGTGTCTATTTACCTATCCCAAGGCCCCAATGACCTGAATACAGAATGGCTTCGTAGTTTAGATTCTGATAATAAATTTATAATTGCAGGGGATTTTAACGCCCATCTCCATTTTGGGAAAAAGAAAGTCATAAAATAACTAGCAACCGCTTTGTTGAAAATGTAGTTGATTCGTCCCTCTACCTTTTGAATGACGGTAGAATAACGCGTATCCCTGACAATCCTAATCATAAGCCAAGCGCAATAGATCTAACCTTTATTTCTCCAGATCTAGCGCCTCTATGTGACTGGAATCCGCTAATCGATACGCTCAACGGCGATCATCTACCTATTGTAACTGAACTAGAAACCGTAAGACCTACACTTAATCCAACTGAATCGAATAAAGATAGAATTCCAAAATTTAACTACAAATTTGCAGACTGGAATAAAATTTGCCATTTACTAAAAGCATTTTACATAGATCCTTATGATGTAGATAACAAAGATGTCGATGAGTTTATATGACCAGTTTCAAAATGCTTTGATAACTGCCGCAAGGCAATCGATACCAACGATAAAGTCTGTACCTTCTAAAAAAAACATGTGGGTAATGTCTGGTGGAATGAGGCTTGCGAAGAGGCCAAAAAGGAGAAAAATATGAAACTAAAAAAGATTACTTACGTAGTAAGGGGACTGGGCGCGCTGAAAAACTTCTTGAGAAAAAAAAAGAGCAAAAAATAAATTTAACAGAACCATTGCTTTTGCTAAAAGGCAATACTGGTCGTCCTTTTGCAATAATGAAGTATTCAGTTACAAAGACATACAAAAAGTATGGGGAAGAATGAAAACAATGAAACATGGTAAATCTGCCTCAATACCCTATCAAATTCAACAATTGCAAATTTCCAACAAATTCAGAAAAATCTGAAGCCTTTGTTGACATTTTCGCCAGAAACAGTAGTTTGGATAGTTTGTCTGCACAGACTAATGCAAACAAAGATAATGAAGAAAAAGAGCTTACCTGCGGTAGAGCAATCCATGAGACCGATTTGTATCTGAATGCCCCCATAACATTTGATGAAGTGCAAGAATGTATATCAAAACTGGGCGCTAAGAAAACGTCTGTAGGGCTAGATGGAGTGTCTAATGACATGCTACGACATCTTCCGTCTAATGTCTTATGTTTTCTTCATTGTTTTATTCATAAGTGCTGGCGTGATGGCAAATTTGCCCCAAGTGTGGAAATGTTCAATCATTGTTCCCATTCACAAACATGGAAAACGTCGGTGTGACATTAATAATTATCGACCCATTGCTCTTACGTCCCACACAGGTAAACTAATGGAACGCATCGTATTAAACAGATTAATCCATTACTGTAATAAACATCATCAGATCATTCCAAAAAACCAAGCTGGATTTCAAACAGATAGAACTACAATAGAACACTTAGTGAAACTAACAACTCATGTCAAACAACAATTTGCACGCGAAAAAAAAAATCCTAGCAACTTTTTTGATTTAAGAAAAGCGTACGAACGTGTGAGACATAAAAGACTTTTGTATAAACTAAATAATATTGGTGTAAACGGTAAACATGTATAATTATATTCAAACTTTTTTAGAAAAAAGATCAATTCAAACAAGAATTGAACACACATATTCAACCCCAAGGATGTTAGAAATGGGGTTACCCCAAGGATCTGTGATTTCGCCAATCTTGTTTAATATTCTAATGGCTGATTTACCAAAAGATTTATCTAAAGATGTTGTATTGGCGCAATTCGCGGGACGACATTGTTTATGGATGAATGTTACCATGAAGCGAAAAACCCCTTCACGATCACTTAATTATATACGCATCAAATATCAACACGAACTAAATAAAATCAATAGTTTTCTACTAGAAAATGAACTATCTCTTTCTGTTGAAAAAACAAATATTATACTATTCAATTCAGGGTACGACCCAGAGAATCTTCCTGTGTTACTATAAATGGTTCTATCTTACAGTATGTGAAATCTGTAAAGTTTTTAGGTGTATATATAAATTCTAAACTTTCTTGGAATCATCACATTGATATACATCACAAACAAAGCAAGCAAGAAAAAGTTTAAACTTTCTGAAG
>JADBJO010005675.1:112500-120097 GCA_016801955.1 Conus betulinus | reverse complement strand
GCAGTAACAAACAGAAGTCATTCAGCTATACCCCGTGCCAACAAGAGTAACCATTGCCGCCAGCTTACAAACACCCTACCTTCTGGTGCCCCCACCCCTTCCCCCTTCACCACTCAACCCACTCCCCTTCTTCCTTCCTCCACTCCCATCTCGCTATATTGCAGACCGCAACCGTTTCCTGACTTACCCTGACCCAAATCGAGCCTCGAAAATAAAGCATAGAGCAAAAGGCAGCCTAATTTCTCTTTGAGGCAGCTATGGCTAGTTTTGTTGGATGGGAGTGGGGAGAAGGGGAACGTAGGGCTGCTCAATCACCAACAGAAGCGAGGCCAAAGACGACAGGTGCTCGGAATACTGCTGTAAGACAGCCACTGGCTGCCAGATGGACCGGCCACAAACCAGCACACTGTCTGTTTAGCCTGTTTAGCCGTGTACGTCGACCCTCCTTCTCTCTCTCTCTCTCTCTCTCTCCCTCTCTCTCTCTCTCTCTCTCTCTGCATGTTTGTCTCTACTGTCCTGTGTCTGTCTGTCTGCCAGTCCTGCGTGTCTGTCTTTTCTCTGTCTCTCTAACGCTCTCTCTCTCGATCTCCGTTGTCCCCTCACTCTCCCCTCCTCTCACCTCATCACCACTCTCTCTCTCGGTCTCACCCTCTCTCCTCTCTCTCTCTCTCTCTCTCTCTCTCTCTCTTAATCCGAGGAAGTGCAATATTATCTCTTGAAGAATTGTAGACCAGGGATGACATGAACTGCAAATTGCAAAGAAGGCACAGAGTGAATGCGTTGATCGAGATTTGCCTTCATCTGATATCTGTGTAAGTGGAGCGAGAAGAAGAACTTCCCTGAATGAAATGGGTTGCCAGTACGGTGAATGGCCGGGGTTCATATCTAGTGACACACGCTTAGGGTGTGCAGTGATTCTCCCCCATCCTAACCTTCACTCTCACCCTCCCAGTCCAGGTGTAGTTTTCCTTTGAAGACCTCCTACCCCTCCGCTAGCCTTGCGGTTTTGTTTTCCTCAAGCTTTCCCGAAGTCATTGTCATATAAACCATACCTATACTTATTCTCTTTTCCCCCCCCATTGATTTCCTCTTTCCCCAAGCCATGTTTCCTCTTTCCTTTTCTCGTTTTTTTTTTTTTTTTTTTTTTTTTTTGGAAGAAGGGGGAAGGGGGGAAGAGGGGGGAGGGGGACCTTTCAGGACAGACCATCAAGACAACAACAAAACAACAACAAAAGCAAGAGCAGCAGCAGCAGCAGCAGCTCAGCAGCACAGCAGCAGCTAACAATCAACAACCACCAACCAACAACAACCAACCTAACCAACCAATCACAAAGAAACCACCAAACTAACCACCAAACACCAACAATCCCACCAAAGAAACTCCTGCAAACGGACACCTACACAAACAACCAAAAGTGTGTGTGTGTGTGTGTGTCACTCCTGTGTCGGAATGTGTGTGTGTGTGTGTGTGTGTGTGTGGTGTGTGTGAGGTTTTGTGTGAGTGTGTGAGGTTTGTGTGAGGTTTGTGTGCGTGTGTGTGTGTGTGCGTGCGTGCGTGTGTGTGTGTGTGTGTGTGCGTGTGTGTGTGTGCGTGCGTGCGTGCGTATGTTTGTGTGCGACGTGTGTGTGTGTGTGTGTGTGTGTGTTTTTGTGTGTGTGTGTGTGTGTGTGTGTGTGCACGTGGTGTGTGTGTGTGTGTGTGATTTGTGTGTGTGTTGTATACGTGTTGTGTGTCTTGCAGCACTCCCTTTGTGGTTCAAAGAGTGTTTTGAAGAATTCTCAAAGCCATTAACTAACATTTTTTTTCTTTGTATATATGTTGATCTTATATTATATATATATATTTGAAGAATTTCTCAAAGCCATTAACGAAACGTTCCGATGTATATATATATATGGGAGAAAAGGACTTACAGACACTGAGGAAAGTACGGGTGAGCGGAGCGCACAGAGGAGAAACGGTGATTTACAACATGACTCAGACCAGGGACGATAGCAAAGGGGCTGAGGCCCAGACTGGCTACTTTACAGCAGGTATGGCAAGAATTGTGGGCAAAAAGTGTGTTTAGAATGCTTGGGAAGAAAGAAAGAAATCAAATTTCAGTAGGAAAAGTGTGTGTGTCCACTAAGCTACCAAGCGAACAAAAACGAATAACTGATCAAACAAAGTACATGTAAGCAAGAATTTCCTATTTTAAATTTGGAACTTAATTCACCATACATTCACTTCCATCTCCACTCCACTGTGCCTCAAAGATCTTTAAATCCTCCCATTTTTTTTTCTTTCAAATTGGGAGCCTCATTTACATGCTGCTGCTGTTACAGCTTTTTTTTTAATAAAATAAATGCATAACATGCTTTCTTTATTTAATCCCTCCTACCCACACTCAGAATAAAGAAAACAGGAACGACAAAAAAAACAACATCAGTAACGATAATACAAAAGCCATCTGTTACACGAAACAGAACGACAAAAAGAATCGTTAGTAAAAATAATACAAAAGCCATCTGTTACACGACCTTTTCTATCAATAATACATTAAAATGTTGACAAAAAGAAACTTGTTGGTTTGTTAAAAAAAAAAAAAAAAAAACAGAAAACAGAAAAGTGAGAAACATCCACAAGAGCAGTTACACCGGTTTTTTGAGATAACAATTCACTGCCCGTTGGCAAATGTGCTTGTATGTTCGTAGTTGTCACTGTTCGTCGCAGCTGCCAGGACTGAGGGTAAAGCGCTAATGTTGCTTATAGCCCAGCCGACCACAAAGGGCCGTATATCAGGGCTGTCACCGCGTTAAAATCAACTCACCAGTCATTGCCAGTACTGATTACAGGATATACCAGAGTAGAATACGAAGCTAAGCAAGAACCCCAAATACCCATCTCACATCTTTGATCTGGTCTGGCGATCCATAACCATCTTTAAACCCAAACTGATGACTAAATGATAATACGGAATCCAATCTCTTCTCACCCAAAACAAGACCATTAGCTTATGTTTTTAATCTCCATTGACTGCATACGTTTCACGAAGGGATTCTGAAGACAAAGCTGACATGAAGAACTAAAAGGAAACAAATATATTTCAGCCATTTAAGAAAAAAAAGCCTTTGAACTGAGACCACTACAAATGATATTACACATGGTTCAATAAGCAAACTGAAAGGAAGATCTGAACTGATAGCTCATGATGTTGATGGGGGAAGTAGATGCAATTTATCTTGAAGCATAAAAAACAAAGATACAGACTTTCTTACAGAAAGTGAGAAGACTTTATTGGGACCAGCCACTGCGGCGCAATGGTTAGCGTCGAAGATTCCCGGCTGTGAGATTGCTGGTTTAATTCCCATCAGATCCTTTGATATTGGTGGGATTTTTCTACCCGTCACTGGCTTCTGCTCAGAGTTGAAATGGCTATGTGGTCAATTGGGAAGACTGGCACACACTTTCGAATTTTACCACTTTAATGGATACGTTTTTTTTGCGCGTGTTGCTCACCACCAGTACTACAGATGTTTGCATCTCTCAAGCCAAGGTGATGCCGAGATCCCAACAAAAAGTATTCGTGAAAGCCTGTCACGCTCAGTCGAGGATGAAACCCCACAGCACCATCTTCATCATCCTCATCCTCATCGATCATTATTAAAATGTCGGAGCGTCTGTGTCCATCCACGCCCTGCTCTCATGGTGACATCATCTATGCCTTTGATGAGTTCATGTTGAGGTCGCCGGTATCGGCGAGTGAATGGGGGCTGTCGCTGGACAACGTTGGTAGCACACTTTGGAGGGGGGACGTTGGCTCATGCTGGATCCGCGATTCAGCAGTTATTGTTGTCTATCATTGGTGTCCTGCGTTTGCACGGTCCTAGTATGGTCCTTTGCGGTCGGCTGGGCCATAAGCATTATTGTCTTTCCCTTCTGCGTATGCTGGATGGGAACAGACAGCACTGAATACTATCGAAGTGACCTGGCAGCAGTGCAGTGTCTCCTCTAACGGGTTGCCTGAAGACCACTTGATGTTGACTCTCACCGGTGATGGCCGGTGCTGAGGCTGAGACGGGACAAGCCAGAATGCGACTGCGGACTGGGAGGGGGGGGAAAAGTAGCGTGGGGAAGATGTCAGTGGAGTGACAGAGAGGATGAGTCGCACAGGAAAGCAACAGGGGACAGAGGGACAGAGAGAAGGAGACAGAAAGGACGTCGAAAATGTGTCCTCCTCTCCATGTCTTTTTATGCCGTCAAAGTAGACACAGCTAACACTTTTCATTTCAAAGACATCACGACTCAGTGGTTCTTGCACCTCTCTGACTTTCGGGTGTTTGGGCGTGGGGTTAAACAATAGATTTGAACTAAAACCGCTGGAAACGTCGGTTAAGGTTTTCTTCCAACAGCAATACGGGCAGCAGAGTGTATTGCTTAAAATACCAGTTGAACACCGCAGGTGTTTACTTCTCTCGGGGCTGAGTTAACTTCACCTTAGGCTGCATTCAAAATCCACTTCTTCGTAAGGAATACCATGAGTACTTCTTTTAGAACAACCATGAACTCACAAACGATAGTTTCCCAAACTCAGTATGTACAATAGAATATTTGAAATGTTCATATTCACAAAAACATCCAATTCGGTCCTTTCCAGGCTGTGTAGCAGGATGGGCTCAGCACCAAACAAGATTCTGAAACAGTTATCTATGCACACAATGCTCCAGTTATGCTCATTTTCATTTCAGTCCGTGGTTCATTACAAACCCTCTTCATCCCAGTTCTTCTCTGTCTATTTAGGTGTGTTTTTTTTTCATGTCTTTTTACTCTCTCTCTCTCTCTCTCTCTCTCTCTCTCTCTCTCTCTCTCTCTCTCTCTCTGTCTGTCTCTGTGTGTGTGGTCTGTGTGTGTGTCTGTGTGTGTGTGTGTGTGTGTGTGCGTGTGTGTGTGTGTGTGTGTGTGAATGTGTGTGTGTGTGTGTGCGCGTTCGTGTGTGTGATTGAATGTTTGTGTGTATGTGAGAGTATTTGTGTGTTCGTATAGATGTGTGTGTATTTGTGTATCTATGTATGTGTGTGTGTGTGTGTGTGTGTGTGTGTGTGTGTGTGTGTGTGTGTGTGTGTGTGTGTGTGTGTGTGTGTGTGTGTGTGTGTGTGTGTGTGTGTGTATGTGTGTGTGTGTGTATTGTGTGTGCTAGAGTGTGTGTGTTTGTGTGTGTGTGTGTGTGTGTGTGTGTGTGTGTGTGTGTGTGTGGTGTGTGTGTTATTTTTTTTTCTTTTAATGAAAAAACGTTGACATTGTCAGTACAACCATAAAGTTAAACTGACATTGAATTGGTTTTAGTCAGTCAGTCAGTCATTCAGTCAGTCACTCAGTCAGTCAGTCAGTCAGTCTATTTAGGATCTCAGATCAGCGGCGCAGCTGAACCGACTAAATACATGAGCCAATCTGTCAACCCAGTTTCTCTTCTTCCAGCCTTCAAGCATGGATCTTACTGACCGAACACGAAGCCTGGAGAGGTGAATCTCTCTAACATTCCCGGTTTGAAGTCCAACATTTTTTCTACGAAGGAAGAATCACTAAGTGACCCCTTAAATGACCCAACTGTCAACTCCGACACAAGCAACTTCAGACATCACGGAAGGTGAAGGTCAAGAACAGAACCTGGGCTAATTATTATCTGGCGTATTATAATTAAGGTCTGCCAGCATGTACCCTGACAACAGGACTCTACAAACAAACAAAACTTCCAGCAACCGAAAGAAACTCGCGCCAGACTCTTCCGAAGGCCAAACTTATTCATTTATAAGACAACCCTTCAAGCCAGGAAAATTCTACACCAACGCCAAGCTTCCCCACTGGAAAAAAAAAAACACACACACACACAGAGAAAAAAATCAGCAGTATTTCTCCGGATGATTCCATCCGGAGCAGATGATACGAGGCTCCTGTCTGCGCCCAGGAACCCCCGGTCACGGTGACGGAAAATAATCCCCCTTTTTTGTTACTTCCCCTATGGTAATCCACGTCATTTCCGTGGCGGGCTTTTCATCATGGCTGAGTGCCGAACACTGGCTGACAATGCAGAGATCGAATCTGAGCCCCCCCCCCCCCCCCCCCCCCCCCCCCCCCAGTTTTTGTTGTTGTTGTTGTTGTTGTTTGTTTTGTCTCTCTTTTTTTAATCTCTCCATCACACACACACACACACACACCCACACACACACACACACACACACACACACACACACACACACACACATACGCTCGACACGCACACACATACACGCACGCACGCGCATACAAGCACGCACGCACACACACATACACACGAACGCGCGCTGCACGCGCACGCGCACACAAGCACACACGCACACACACATACACACACACACGCGCGCGCACAAACACACGCACACGCAAACACACACACTCACACACCGCATACACACGCACGCATGCACGCACGCACGCACGCACGCACGTACTCACACACACACCATATATACACATGCACGCATGCACGCATGCACGCATGCACGCCACACACACACACACCACACACACACACACACACACACACACACACACACACACACACACACACCACACACACACACACACACACACACACGCACGCACGCACGGACGCCCGCATGCACATCCGCACACATACACACACATGCACACACACACGCACACACACACACAAACACACACACACACACACACACACACACACACACACACACACCACACACACACACACACCACACAACACCACACAACACACACACACACACACACACACACACACACACCACACACACACACCCACACACAACACACACACACACACACACACACACACACACACACACACACACCACACACACACACACACAACACACACACACACACCACACAACACACAACACACACACACACACACACACACACACACACACACACACACACCCCTCCCCTTCCCCTTGCTGGTCCTATCACTCGGCGGACAGGACTGCCCGTCATAAGGAAAGTTTTATCATGAGAGGGGGCGGGGGGGGGGGGGGGTGATAAGCAGAGGGGTGGGGTGGTGGTGGAGATGTGAGTGGATGCCATTTGTATGCATCGTCTTGGCACTACATGTCTTGGGGAGAGAGAGAGAGAGAGAGAGAGAGAGAGAGAGAGAGAGAGAGAGAGAGATAGAGAGAGGAGAGATAGAGATAGAGGACAGAAGAGAGAGTAGAGAGAGAGAGAAACAGAACAGAAAGAGAGAAAAAGACAGACAGACAGAAAACTCTCTAAAATGAAAACTCTCTCTCTCTCTCTCTCTCACTCAGTCAACTCTCTCTCTCTCTCTCTCTCTCCTCTCTCTCTCTCTCTCTCTCTCTCTCCTCTCTCCTCTGCTCCAAAAGTCATGTGTCCATTCAGTGTCCATCCATCGCTGAATGTCAAAAGTCTTCTTTATGAGACGTAGCTTATTTAACGTCCTTTTTCTCATAAACCAGGAAGAACGCGAGTCATCTGTAAATTTGCACGATGCACACACATGCTTGCGCCCTCCTGCATGCAGTCCCCAAACATCTAGATCTTTTAACTTGGATTGAATTGTCTTTC
>JADBJO010005675.1:75000-90000 GCA_016801955.1 Conus betulinus | reverse complement strand
TGTGTGTGTGTGTGTGTGGTGTGTGTGTGTGTGTGTGTGTGTGTGTGTGCACGCGCGTGCGTACGCGCGCGTGCGTGCGTGTGTGTGCTTGCGTAGTGCGCGTGTAGATGTGTAGGTGTGTGTTTGTGTGCAAGAGTGTGCATGCATGCGTGTGTTCGTGCGCGTGCGCGCGCGCGTGTGCACGTGTGTGTGTATAGTTGATGGAGAAGCAAGTCATCCACATATTTGGGTGCATTTTCGAAGAGATGTATGTTTGTGACAGGTTTTGTGTGAGTTTTAATCGCTGGTCATGGCTTAGCTAGTGGTCACACTCATTCCCTTAGCGGACAAAGGGTCAGATGACAAAAAAGACATATATTTGCTATCTGCTACCCTTGGAAATAAAGATTACTAATTAATCAAACAGTCAGTTAATCTCTCTCTCTCTCTCTCTCTCTCTCTCTCTCTCTCTCTCTCTCTCTCTCTCTCTCTCTCTCTCTCTCTCTCTCTTATGGTCACATTTCCTCCATCCCCCTTTTTGTGCATGGGGTAAATAACATAATCACAATAAACCATTCTCTCTTTCTCTCTCTCTCTCTCTCTCTCTCTCTCTCTCTCTCTCTCTCTCTCTCTCTCTCTCTCTCTCTCTCTCTCTCTCTCTCTCTCTCGTACGAAGAAAGTAACACACCGGAACAACGGCATGTACATGGCAATGATTTTCTATTGTTCCAAATACCCTCTTACCCCTTTCTCCCCCCCACCTGCTTACACTAAGGACTCACCCACCCAGTCCTCGGCATCGCGTGTGGGTGGAGACGAACAATGAAAGGGCGAGAAGAATTGAAAAGGGGAAAGAACCCCTTTCTCCCCCCACCTGCTTACACTAAGACTCACGCACCCAGTCCTCACTCATCGCGTGTGGGTGGAGACGAAGAAAGGGCGAGAAGACAAGAAAAGGGGAACAAGATCGAAACACACACACACACACACACACACACACACACAACACACACACACACACACACACACACACACACACACACACACACACACACACACACACACACACACACACATACCAATCTATAATCGCACATTCACTCTCTGCCTTGCCAACTAGCGGGCAGCACCGGGCCATGGCGAAAAGCCCGCCTCGGAAATGATGAGGATTAACATATGGGAGGTAATAAAACAAAAACAAAAAACAAAAAAAAAACACAAAAAAAAAAAACAAACAAACAAACAACAAAACAGGTAGGGGAGATTATTTTCCGTCACATGACCGGATGTCCTGTAAGGCTGGGGATCTCTTTCCTCCGTTTAGGACCGAATCATCCGAACCATGGCTACCGGTGTGTCTCTATCCTCCGTTTGGAAGTGTGTCATCCGAACCATGGTGTGGTGTTGTGTGTGTGTGTGTGTGTGTGTGTGTGTGTGTGTGTGTGTGTGTGTGTGTGTGTGTGTGTGTGTGTGTGTGTGTGAGTGAGTGTGTGTATTAACACTGGAAGGGGACAGCGCTCTTCGGATGAGGGTTGATTTTTCTTTTCTTTTTATAGTATTTTTTTTCTTTATCTGAAACACATTTTTCGCCCTTAAGAATCGAGTGTAAACCCTCCACATGAGTTGATCCATCTGACCGGATAGTTCCGTTTGTGTGTGTGTGTGTGTGTGTGTGTGTGTGTGTGTGTGTGTGTGTGTGTGTGTGTGTGTTCCGAACGCTGGCTGCACAAGAGATCTGCTGTTATGATGGACAAGATTGAGGTCTCCTTCTCTTCTGCTCTATCTTCGTTGATCCCGTCAATGCCTATTGTCAAAGCTGACAGTGACATTTCTAGGGTAATGTGTACACATATCTTGGAGAAGAAAGAGTAAAACAAAACTTGCTTATTATCTTTTGATACACTTATATTTATTTTTTTTTAAACAAGATCACGATTCCACTCTTCAAATTTTCGGCCACGTGGCCTTTTTCAAGAGAGAGAGAGAGAGAGAGAAAAAGAAAAGAGAGAGAGAGAGAGAGAGAGAGAGAAAACAGAAACAATACAACTACGCAATGTCCGTCTTCGGTAACTGGACAGAGCAAAGAATCAACGTCATAAAATACATTACACAAGTTATGCCATCAGAATGTGTGATGTCATCAACAAGAAATAGGAGAAAAAAATCATCCTAAGGAACTAGATCAGAGACACAATAACAGATGGGAACTACTCAAATGTATCCCAATCTTGGCACTTTCCTGCTGTCTAATTCCACTCAGTAATATAAGTTATGTGTGTGTGTGTGTGTGTGTGTGTGTGTGTGTGTGTGTGTGTGTGTGTGTGTGTGTGTGTGTGTGTGTGTGTATGTAATTATAATGTAATCAATGTACTTCAAAAACATAACAATACGCTCCATAAATCACAATGAAAATGAAACCATAGAATAATGTGAATATAGTCCTGTCTATGACTGTGTGTAGGGTATACCATAACTGTCATCTAAAAAAAGATATACATTTTTCTGCAAATCATCAATCTTGTTCATAGGTAAATTTGGATAGAGTTGATACAAATTTTTCTTTAACCTTACATCCATTCTTTTTAGACTTAGCAGCCTTAGCCAGTTGTTACTGTGTCTTAGCCTATCCATAAAAAGGACGGCAGTAAGAATTTCAAGATGAAAATCTGCTTTGCATTATGGGTTCAAGTTGGATGTGTTAATTAAAACGAGTGCTACCCATGTATGGAAAGTGACTTTTTTCGGCGAATATTTTGCACTTGTCCATGGAAATGTGCTGGTAATAGTGGTAGTAGTCGTAGTAATCGTAGTCAGCAGCAGCAGCAGCAGTAGCAGTAGTAGTAGTAGTAGTAGTTGTTGTTGTAGTAGTAGTTGTTGTTGTAGTACTAGTAGCTGTAGCAGCTGCAGCAGCAACGGTAGTAGTAGTAGTAGTAGTAGTACAAGTAGTAGTAGTATAGTAGTAACAGCAGCAGCAGCAGAAGCAACAGCAGCAGTAGTAGTAGTACTGTTAGTAATAATACCATGTACAGTTATAATGCTGTGTGCAGTGGTGGTGGTGGTGGTGTGGTGGTGGTGGATGATAGCAGTATCATTTTAATCTGTATCTCCTCTCCTTCAACTTCTTCCTTCTTCTCCTCAGTTCCATTCTGCACTTTCAGCTTTTCACCCAAGCATCACTTTCATCCAGATCCAACAGACAGATAAATGAGGGTTGTTCGGTCCTAGGGTAATTCATTCTTCGCTTCGAAGACGACCGCCCAGTGGTCCTAAAGATTTCACCATCATGATCCCCCCCCCCCCCCCCCCCCCCCCCCCCCAGAAAGAATAAGAACCACCATTTGCGAAAGAACTTCACCCAGAATCCTGCCTGACGACGCCATCTACCAACTCCGGAACAAACCTGCCAGCCACATCCAAGTCTACCAAGGTAAACGACTTCATGCTGCAGCTTGCTGCGCGGCGACAAACTTGTCTCTAAAAGCTTTCACTGTGGGGACGTAAAGTTCAACCATTCCAGTTCTTCGTGTTCATTGTTTTGAGTGTTGATGGCCTGCCTGAAGAAGACCCGGTAGGTACAACGCGCTGTGTTTCCATCACGTTCCTTCATCAGGCGTTTTGGTAATTCTAGTTTTTGCGTTTATGTTTCGATATCCATCTTACAGTCACCTCACTTTGAAAGACACCCGCAAAGAAGAAGTATTTTTGCTGTTTGATTGTTTATGTTTCTTTGGGTTTTTTTTTTTCTTCACTTCATGTATCCCACTCCTTTCGCGTACACTTACACCATTAAAAAGGCGATGAAGCTCCGCGGTACACGGAGCCACCCAACCATAAAACATGAGAGACTTAGGATTTGCATGATGCTGCATATCATTACCTTACAGCGAAACGCGAGAAGAACTGAATAAGAGATATTCCAGTGATACGAATTAGACTTTCTTAAAAAAAAAAATGGTAAGCATTTTCATGTATACAAAATTTTGCAGGGTTTGGATCGAGCATTTTCATATATATATGTAAATAAATTTTGACATGGCAACCTGTTGCTAGGGCTATGAACAACACGGAAAGACATCAAAAAAAATTTCGAGCTGATTTATACAGATTGCATTGTGTGTATGTTTAATCTTGTTTGCTCGTTCGATTATCTTTTTTTTTCTAATTATTGCTATTCTGTCTGTTGCACTAACAATGTTACTCCACCAATGAGTCTGAAGGCTGTCTATGAATTAATTATTCGGAATTTGTCATGTTAAATACACTTAGTACTAGAATTTTACGTTTCATGCGTGAAACTATTTCCAGGTGTCTGTACGGGTATCTTTAGAATACAAGTCTACTGTTTGCAGAGCTTTGACGGACGTATTTGGGTCAAGCAGGGGTACACGTGCAAAGACTTCACATGTATTTTAGTGTGTACGCGTGTGCCTTGTTTTGGTTTGTTTGTTTGTTTGTTTGTTTGTTTTCTGCTTTTTTTGTCATTAGACATTCTATCCCACCCCTTCCCTCTCTCCTCTCCTCTCCTCTCCTCTCTCTCTCCTCTCTCTCTCTCTCTCTCTCTCTCTCTCTCTCTCTCTCTCTCTCTCTCTCTCTCTCTCGCTGCTGAATAAAGATGAACTGGCATGCCGCTTATCTAATTATCTGGTTAAGGAAGACGAAATACATTTCCTTTTCGCTGTCCTCCTTTTCGTAACCTTAGAGCAAAATTCATAAAGCCAATGTATATTTCTGATCCTTGAAATTTCAGACATTTCTGGCGTCAAGAAATGACAACATCCTCTTAAATTCTGCTATGTACATTCATGAAGCACATAAAAGCTTACGTACTATGTTTTCTTAATTTTGTGTCGTATGGGTGCTTAGGTATAAGTTTCCTCTTTTCATTTTCTTCAGCATCATGCGGGTATCACCCCTTTGGATATGGAGCTACGGCCTTAATCTGAATGAAATGTTCGTGATAGTATTCGTATTCGTATTTGCGTTCGTATTCATACTTTCTCTCTCTCTCTCTCTCTCTCTCTCTCTCTCTCTCTCTCTCTCTCTCTCTCTCTCTCCTCATAGAGAAATCCCAATCTTAGTAGCGCTCGTGTCTCAAGGTATTGTATCTCCATGTTCCAATAGAAAAACCACGCGTGCATGTGGATAGATGTTCCATCAGTTCATTTTGAGTGCACAGATTTTCCTGTTACTTTTCTCCGAATGCAAGCTTGGTCTTATAGGCATGGCCGTCATTGTTGTCTACGTAATTTCATCCCCGCAATTGCTTCTATTTCGGTGGTCTATGGCCCACAATCTTCCATGATTAAACGGCATTAAAAAAAAAAAAAAAAAAAAAAAACCTCATCACTTGGTGGAACCTAGAGCTGGCTGCGCGTTGCGTTGTGTCCATCATTATCTCTGCTTTTAAAGAGGCCCCTGGATCGCTTCACTTGAAGTAGGCTTCAGATGAGGCTATTTCAACGTTAGCAAGGGGAGAGAATGGGCTCCTTTATGCCTTCAGAAAGTGCTCCCGTTGTTACCGGTATCAAAGCAGCATGCCATGCCGCTGCCTTTGACCTGAGCAAAGCAATGTTTCGTCCATTTTGCTTGATGGTGTGCGTTACGTTCTGATGCTGCTTCCTTCAAGAAGTTCGTGGTTTCACCTGCTTTCACGTGTCTGTGTGCTCGGTCTCTAGCAGGATTACGCAGCAAATTAATTGTACGATTTCATTCAAACATATCAAAAGATATCAAAAGATAGAATGGAGCTCACAGTCCAATCCCTTAAAATTTGGGGTCGATCCGGGATGCGGATCAGGGTTTAACAGCAGATCTTTGATTTTCTTTTAATCCTGATTTTTTTTAAATGGATTCACAAGAAACGGAGAACCTGGTTTCTGTAATGTCTACATTCCTTCCTGTCAATCCTAATGAAGAAAAAAAAATGTAATGTCTACATTCCTTCCTGTCAATCCTAATGAAGAAAGATGTAATATCTACATTCCTTCCTGTCAATCCTAATGAAGAAAAATGTAATGTCTACATTCCTTCCTGTCAATCCTAATGAAGAAAAATGTAGTGTCTACACTCCTTTCCTGTCAATTCTAATGAAGAAAAATGTAATGTCTACATTCCTTCCTGTCAATCCTAGTGAAGAAAAATGTAATGTCTACATTCCTTCCTATCATTCCTAATGAAGAAAAATGTAATGTCTACATTCCTTCCTGTCAATCTTAATGAAGAAAAATGTAATGTCTACATTCCTTCCTGTCAATCCTAATGAAGAAAAAAATGTAATGTCTACATTCCTTCCTGTCAATCCTAGTGAAGAAAAATGAAAAGTTTCTAAAGCTTGCAACGAAGGTCTTTTCAAAAGTCCTTTTTTTTTTATTTTAAATGAGATTGTCTGCAGATACAACGTAACTAATCGTTCATGATGGGTTAAAAAATGGCTTAATTTGCCTGTGTCCCTAGAGACAAAGGTTGATAAATGAAATATACAAAAAATGTGAAAAAAAAGAACCGAACATATTTGGTCGGACAATGCTGAGGTTTTGTCTGTGTCATCATTTTGAAAAGGTATTAGTTCGTGAAAAAAAATATTTTTTTTTTAGAATTCACCTTCTGATCTATGAGCCCATTTGTTGGCAAATGTGTGCTGAACTTTGGAGAGGGTCTGTATTTCCCGACTGCCCCTTCCGTTTTTCTGTTGCATTGTATTACATTGCAATGTGACGTTGTATTACATTGCAATGTGACGTATGACCTCCACTGCATTAACTTGTTTCGTGATAAACTTTCAAAATAAACTCTAAACACAGCTTAAACTTAAAATATAACTTAAACTTGAAATATAATTTAAAATAAACTTTCAAAAATGAATTTAAAAAAACGTTAAAAATAAAAACAAATATATCTGCCTTCAAAAGGGATTGCGATGGTTCCCTTATGCAGCTAGTGAAGAGTTTTCATATCTGCAATATATTTTCTTAATTTCATGTTCCCAGTTTCTACATCTTCAACCTCCCGCCTCCCTCCCCCCCCCCCTCCTTAAGTCCAAAGTTTTGCCAAGTCATTACTATGAAGACAATTTAGTTGTTGGCCTGCGCTTGTTCACCCTCCCCCCCCCCCCCCCCCCCCCCCCCCCCTCATTAGATTGTTCGTCTTTGTATTTGTCTGACTTTATTCAAGTTCAAAAGGCTGTGCCAGTCTTAAATAAAAGTTATTCTGTGTTAGGTTTCCTTATGGGAGCAAAAACTACCCCACTTGTTTACTGTTTATTGTTTACTGTTCCCTGCCTCATTTCATTTCCAATTTCATTTTAAAATAAACTAAAAAAAAAAAAAAAAAATCGCAAATCCGCCGGACAAAAGGGACAAAAAAAAGTAGGAGACAAAGCACGGCGGGATTTTGACCGCTTTGGTCTTCTCCAGGCAAAGCGATGAAAACGAAGAACAGCAGATTGTTTTCATTTATACTGAATGCTGTTCATCTTGCCCGCAGAAGACCAAAGAGGTCGAAACGCGTGAAGTTTTGTCTTGTCATTTGTTTGTCCCTTTCGCCTGGCGGAATTCTTTTTTCTTATAAGTTTGTTTCAGTTTCCGCCTACAGTTAGAACCCCCACTTTGCATCCAACATTGTTTCGTAACATTCTGTGTTGCTGTACATTGTATGGTAAGTGTTGTCTTGTTCTTCGTCGTGTGTCTGTCTTTGTGTTGTTGTGTTGTGTTGTTGTTGTGTTGTGTTGTGTTTTGTGTGTGTGTGTGTGTGTGTGTGTGTGTGTGTGTGTGTGTGTGTGTGTGTGTGTGTGTGTGTGTGTGTGTGTGTGTGTGTGTGTGTGTGTGTGTGTGTGTGTGTGTGTGTGTGTGTGTGTGTGTTGTGCAGTGAAGTGAACTGTCGTATTGCCTTGGTTTGGACGCTTCCGTGGAGATCCTGTTGTGTCCCGTCTGGTGGCCATCACAACAAGGGCACCTGCCAGGGAGCAATTATGTTCTTTGAGGTCTTTATGGAACGCTCTGTGCGTGCCTGCAACCCTAGGGCACCACTTCCAAGCATGGCGGCGTAGGGTCCTCCCGGCTGGTCGGTTGGGCAGCTGAGGGCAGTACTTCTCTGTTTGCCACTGACAACTTCAGGTGTATTTTTCATGTTGTTGTAAAACACACACACAAACGCACGCACACACACACACACACACACACACACACACACACACACACACACACGCACGTACGCACGCAGGCACACACACATACAGAGAGAAAGAGAGAGAGAGAGAGAGAGAGAGAGAGAGAGAGAGAGAGAGAGAGAGAGAGAGAGAGAGAGAGAGCAAGGAAAACAAAGAGAAAAAAAAACGCTAGTCAAAAGCCTGGAGATGAGGCCAGAAATACCTTTTAAAAGCGCTAATATGGGCAAACGGACACCCCGCGATGAGCAGCTGAGTTCATTCCGGACACTGTGTACAATGTCATCACTAAGTCTGAATACTGATCGATACTCGGTCTGATGGAATGTGCTTGGTGGTGTACGCTCTTCTTTTTGAAAGATAAATCATGATTACGAGGGGGGAAAAAAAAGGGAAAAGTAATGAAATGAGCACTTTAAAAGAAGAACAACAAGAAAAAGAGAGGAAGAAGAAGCAAAATATCCAAGTGCTCAGCATGGTTGGTCGTCTAGTTTTCTGGAGCTCCTTCGGTACAGATCAATGAAGATAATGGCGGTGGTGGTAGTGGTGAGACTGATCCAAAAAGGAGGAAGATGATAATGAGGAACAGGAGCACGTGGAGGAGGAAGAGGAAGTGGAGGAGGAGGAGAAGGAGGTGGAGCTGAAAGACGATATTTTTTTTTTTTTTTTCACAATTGTGATGAAAGAAAACGAAACAAAAGAGAGAGAAACGAAACGAAAATAAATCCAAACGACTAAAAGAAAAATGATATAGAAATCAAACTGACTGGTGACCTCAAACAAATTTGGGGGGGGAAAGAAAGTAAATTAATAAAGTGTCAAATAAAAACCACACAGTACCAGGCTCAATACAAAAAAATAATAAGGTAAATAATAGCGCAAAATCAATACATAAATAACAGTAACGCAAAATCAATTCGTTGGTCTGTCGATTGAAGAAAGAGGAGGAGAGGAGAAGGAGGAGGAGGAGAAGGAAAAGAAAAGAAGGAGGAGCAGAAGAAGAAAGAGAATCCTGATTGAGTTCATGTGCAAGAAATCTTTGGTAGGAAAAAAAAAAAAAATGGGAAAAAAAAGGTCGATCACTAATTTCTGCTGTGAAGGTGACAAACAACTCCTCTAGTATGGTGCCGTACAGCTGACGAGAGGAAACAAAATGGGGCTGCGTGCTAATGGTCTCAGGGGCATGTCCACAGACGAAGTTCCCCAGTTTGCACGTGCAAAATTGATCTCTGCTCATTCAGAGAACAAGGTTTCCAGTTCGCACGTGTCAAATCGATTGCCAAGAAAAGGAACAAATTGTGTGTAAGTGTTCTGAAGACTCCCAGACAGCTGTTCTTGTTGTTGTTTCGACGTTTTTTTCAGGGTGCTGTTTGTTTTTTTGTGTTCCCGTAGCCACACGTTAAAAAGCACTTAATTTGCATGGCGTGTATGAAATATCGGGACCGAGAAAAAAAAACAAACAAACAAACAAGTGTGTTTCTTTTGTTATTCGTTGTATTATTTCCTCAATCTCTCTCTCTCTCTCTCTCTCTCTCTCTCTCTCTCTCTCTCTCCTCTCTCTCTTTCTCTCTCACTGTGTGTGTGTGTGTGTGTGTGTGTGTGTGTGTGTGTGTGTGTGTGTGTGTGTCTGTGTGCGTGCGTGCGTGCGTGCGTGCGTGCGTGCGTGCGTGCGTGGTGTGTGTGTGTGTGTGTGTGTGTGTGTGTGTGTGTGTGTGTGTGTGTGTGTGTGAACAACGATTTTGATTTTGTTTATAGCTTACTGTGAAATGTCATCTTCAAGACATATGAAGAGAGAGAGAGAGAGAGAGAGAGAGAGAGAGAGAGAGAGAGAGAGAGAGAGAGAGAAGAGAGAGAGAGAGAGAGAGAAGGGGATGGGGGGAGGAGCTGCACGATCAGCTGTATTGCCTTGAAATGTAAGCGCCATATTGTCTGTCGTATCGCGTCATAATGACGAATGTTTATGTCCTGAATTGAACAAACCATGGATTCGCGACTCTATATCGCGGAGTAACGACGAACCGTAGTTTCGTTCTAAGCTACAATTCACGATCCACGATCTCAGTTGCCCAGTTACAACGAACTAAGACCAGGTTCTTAACAGAAGTTTGAACCATCATCTATCGGGGGAAGGGAAACAAGCTGCTTGCTGGAGCTCGGCTAACATGATTAGGCCTACTGAATTCTGATCTGTTTTGAACTAACTGACTGTAAGATCGATTTTAAACTAACCTGTTTGTCTGAAATTCAACTTGTTTATTTCCACTGCGTTAAAACTCGCCTCTTTCGGCCGTAACAAATGAAAATTGTTTACTTATGAATCGAACATTGAAATGTTTTGGTTAACCGACTGTAAACTGGTTTCAGTAGTTGGAGAGTAGTTAGAAACCAGTTTCTGATTCCCCAAGAGCTTTTATGTGGTTACTTCCTTTTTACAAACCGCAAACAGTTCGCAGAACATGTTAAGCGATCCTTTTTTTTTTTTTTTTCTTCTTTTTTTTAAGCCTCGAAGCTAGGTTTGGCGAGGTTTGCCGAATCTCGCCGATCTTGAATCGCGAACCAAAAGATGGGGCAATTAAGAATAAAGACCAGAAAGCTTTGATTGTCTATTAAGCGAATCTGATTCCAGATGTAGATATTCGTTCAACTAACAATGGTCTGTATGAAACGAATCAACACGTACACAGGCAGACACATTCCTCTAAACACAGCCATCAAGCGACGTTAAGCTTACCTGGTAGCCGTCATGTCAAAGGTCATCCTGCAGGATTCAGCGGAGGGGAGGTGGGGGGGGGGGGGGGGGGGGGGGGGGGGGGGGGGGCTTTCCAAGGTAAATGATGATGTTCCATTCATATTTTCCCTCTAATCCTGTTTCACAGAGCTCCAGCCCCTTGAGGACCGCAGAGATGCCGAACTCCTGACCCAGGCTGCCAAGTTCAAGAGGCTGCAAGGCCACCCCATGAAAGACAGACTGTCCCAGCCAACAAAAGGACGGCTGAGAGAGAGGGAGCTTCGTACACCAGAGCAGGATCCTAGAACGGCAACATCAGGATATCCTTGACCATGACCCCAAAGTGATACCCCGGTGTCTTGCCGTCCCTCCCTGGAGCGAAGAAAAAACCCCTCCCCTCATCCAGTGCAGCATCCCTGGCGTTGGCCCAAAAGATTCCCAAAGCGGCCCTGAAAGAAAGTCCCTCACCCTTGAACACCTCCATACCCAGTTTCCCCAGGCAGAGAAGAAAAGATCTGCCTCGCTACCGGCCTGTACTCCACAAATTACAGAGCTGAAGCAGAAGCCCTGAAAACAGCAGCAGCCCACATCGAGGTCAGCCCCTACGCCAGCCACAACGTTGTCTTCCTGACCGACGCCCTGTCCATCTTGCAGGCCCTTCAGTCCAACAAAGATCCAGAGCTCAACGATCTGTCCTCATCTCTCGCCTCCCTCCTCTGCACAAGTCACACAGTCACCCTGCAGTGGATTCCCTCCCACTGCAACGTGCTCGGCAATGAGACTGCTGACTCCCTGGCAAAGGAGGGCACTACAAAGGAGCAGATGGACAGATCTACCAGCTACACAGAAATCCAGGACCATCATTAAGGCCAAGCTGCAGAACAAGTGGAAGCAGCAGCATCCACGCCACAACAGAGCAGACCCGTACTACCTGCTGACTCGACGAGAGCAGGTAGTCATCTTCAGGCTCAGGACAGGCCACAACCGCCTGAAACACCACCTATTCTCTAAACTCCGCATCGGCAACACAGAGCAGTGCCCCTGCAGAACAGGCAGCCAGACAACAGAACATCTGCTGCAGTCCTGCCCGCTCCACCCAGCGCTTCGAGAGAAAACCTGGCCCCGACCCAATACCAGTGGCCCGGAAGCTCTACGGTGTGACAGGAACAAGAAAATGCTAAACATGCACAAAGAGACCTGGAGAAAACATGTATGAGCATTGTCCAATATTAATCCATCGTATGTTGGGACTCTCACACTCCGATGCACATAACCAAAGATAGTGAAGAGAGAGGATCAGGACTATGCGTACGTTCCCACCACTATTCGGCTCTTTCGAAGTCCCTTTAACTCGCGAAAGGTTCCGGGCGAGAGAACCAGCCAACAGAGAGCTAACCCGTCAAAAGGAGGCAAACACAGAGCTGCTCAGATAGACAGGAAGAAGGACATGCCTTCAGTGTGCGCAATAGACGTCCAGCTAGCGATTGGTGAAGATACTGATCTTGTCACCACTACATCTCTGACATAACTTGGGAACAGCCAGGGCTCCCCGTTACTACTGACTCCGTTTAAAAACAGCAAGGCTGACTTGATGTTAATCTTAACATTCACGTGCACGGTGACACTCCCTCGACAAGCAAACAACGGTAGGATGCAGACCAAATAATCAAATTCTTCTTCTTCTTCTTCTTCTTCTTCTTCGCATGTTTATATCGTTATGTTTACATTTTGTCTCATTTCTTGAAAAGAAAGTATTTCTATCTTTCTTTCTTTTTCTAGCTTAACGTCTTTTCGCCAAAAAAAGATGTAAATATCAATGAACGTATGGATAACTAATAATTCAATTTGTTCTGCTGAGTACTGCTCGAACGATGAACATTTATAATCGTCCCAATATGAAAATCTACTGAATACATTGCCAACACTGGAAATTATTAAACCTGATCTGTATTAAGCGATGCCTTCTTCTGAAAGTCTCCGTGTTAATGGTTTCATTTTTAATCCTTTTGCGGGTGATGCATGAGAGAAATTATTCTTCTTACATGTTGCAGAATGTTGAGTGTCTTCCCCTTCATAATGACGGTGAGTCAAACGTGATCTTTAATATATTCCTGCCATAGGGTGTTTTTTGTTGTTTGTTCGTTTGCGGTTTTTTTTTTTTTTTTTTTTTTTTTTGAGACTGTCAACTACGTACAATGTCAACAAAAACGAAAATAAGCAAACAAAAACTTAACAAATTCTGACAAAACAAGGAAACTGCCAAGTAACAGTTTTTTGTGCGTAGCCTCTGCTACACTGACAGCATCGAAACCTGGCCATTGTTGCGCAGAAGATTATACAGGTATCCAGGACGCTTCTAGACCTTTTTTTTTCCTGAAACGACCGTGGCTAATTATATGTACCTCAAAGACAATCCCCAGTTCCCAGCCGAAAATACATTCTGATAAAATTATGACCTGCCTGTCTACTTTTTATGTCAAATCGACAGTAGATTCCATTGTGATTGCTTAGAATGATTGATTTGGAAAACAAATGGACGGATGCTGTTTCATTTACTGAAATGTGACAAAGCATCTAGTGCTGTCAACAACGAAAATCAGCGTCCTTTCATGGCAATAATAATGATAGTTGTAATAATAGTAATAAAGTAATAATGAGAATGATAATGATTATGATAATAGTAATAGTTATAGTAAAAATAATAATATAGTAATAATGATAACGAAAAGAATGATGATGATGATGATGATGATGATGATGATGATGATGATGATGACGACGATGATGATGATAGAACCTTACAGTTCCACTTACGTGGGTCGATTTTTATTTGCTTGTTTATTTGTTTGCTTGCTTTTGTTTATTTTCGAAGCTGCTGATTCGGCAACTGTCTTACCTATTTTCGTTTTTAAATTTTCTGTCGACAGTTAGATGAAATCACTACAGACGCCTACAATGACGTCAGTTTTTATTTTTCTATTACACTGACATCACCATTGAGTTTTGCGTCATGATATCACCATTAAGTTTTTGGCGTCATGATTGACATCAACGCTGTGACAGCCCTGATATGGTTCTTTGTAATCGGCTGGGCTATAACCAACATTACTTTACCTTACCATTTCACCATCGAGTCTTCCGTCATGATGGCACCACTGAGTATTGCGTCATGATATCACCATTGAGTTTTGCGTCATGATATCACCATCGAGTCTTGCGTCATGATGTCACCACTGAGTATTGCGTCATTATATCAACATTGAGTTTTGTGCCATGATATCACCATTGAGTCTTATGTCATGGTGTCACCATTGAGTTTTGCGTTATGATATCACCATTGAGTCTTAGGTCATGATGTCACCACTGAGTCTTGCGTCATGATATCACCATTGAGTTTTGTATCATGACATCACGATTGAATCTCGCGTCATGATGTCACCACTGAATCTCGCGTCATGATATCACCATGGAGTCTGGCGTCATGATGGCAGCATTGAGTCTGGCGTCATGAAAGCAGCATTGAGTCTTGCGTCATGATAGCAGCATTGAGTCTTGCGTCATGACATCACCATTGACTCTTGCGTCGTGTCTTCGATCAGTGTCAGCAGACCTCATGGGCACTGTTGGCGGAGGACGTTCTGATGGTCTTCCCCCACTCCACTAAAGGAACGCTTACTTAAGCAGGCATTCAGGTTTAACGTCCGGTCAACTTACAGTGACATATCAAACGGGGATAACCATCGCAGGGCTGTGGAAAAAAGGGTGGGGGGAAGGGCGGGAGGGGCGGGGGGGGGGGGGGGGGGGGGGTCTTATCTTATGCGACACCACCAGAATGACATCAAGGGTAACAGGAATAACATTTGTGCTGGGCGCCAGCGTCACCAGACCTTGCAACATTTGTCTAAGGCTGTGTGTATAGAGGACCCGGACCCAACCGTGCGCCGCCCGTCCTGGAGAAAAAAAGAAAAAAACCTGCTCCGGGTCATCTCTTTTTCCAGCTTACTGGCGACGGCCCAAAGCCAGGCGTAGAGCACCCGGCCAGACCCGTGTGAAGAGGGCCGTGGTTCTGACCGGTCGTGCAAACCGTACTTTCCCCGGCCGTCCGGGTAAAGGGACCAAACTCGTCCTGCTT
>JADBJO010005675.1:65000-67500 GCA_016801955.1 Conus betulinus | reverse complement strand
ACACACACTCATGGCTCAATGCATGCGCGCTCACACGCACAGATCGGTGCTTTCATTCATTTAAATGTGCACACATACAAAAATACGCTATGCAACCATTCACATGCGCGCAGCGAGAGAGGAGAGAGAGAGAGAGAGAGAGAGAGAGAGAGAGAGAGAGGAGAGAGAGAGAGAGGAGAGAGAGAGAGAGAGAGAGAGAGAGAGGAGTCATCGAGCTCACTCTAAGCACAGATCTAAGCCATACAATTGATAAATAACACTGACAAAATTTCTATTAACAAACATCGCTCAACGAGATCGCGATAGAGAGAGAGCTGAGGAATAGACCAGAAAGAGAAGAGAGAGAGAAAAAGATCAGTCATCGAGCATCTAAGAAATGACTAAGCCATACGAATTGATAAATAACACTGAATATTTCTATTAAGCTCCTATCATCAACGAGATCAATAACAATCTGAGGAATAACAGTAAACGATAGCAAACATATAAAATCAACATAATCTTTAGAAATGACAGTGGCATAGTTTGAAGATTCCCATACATGGATCCAATTTCTGTACTGAACAAAAAAAGCAAAATATAAATCAATATAATCTTTAAAAACTGGCACTGTGTGGGTATAATAAGAACAAAAAAAAATAACATAGATGAGCTCAACAATATATGCGCATATAGGCCTACAATAGTACAATATGTAGCCACTAACATTTGCTAGTTTGGCGCGCGCGCGCCGCGCGCAAACGCATAAAAGAGAGACAGAGAGACGCTTGACGCGCGTTTAAGAGAGACAGAGAGACAGAGAGAGAGAGAGAGAGAGAGAGAGAGCGGAAGGGAGGGAGGGAGGGAGGGAGGAAGAGGAAGAAAGAAGCGAGAGTGGGGTGCGGGGAAAGAGCATGTTTAGAACAATCTGACAATCCAAAAATACCAAGGAGATGCAAGACAATCGATTTTGAAGTACCTGGAAAAAAAATAAAACAAAGCACAAATGGAGAAAAAAAATGTGCATAATGATAGCCCAGTCACCACGGTGAGGGGGTGGGGGGGGGGTGGGGGGAAGAATGTCATATCAATAATAAATCAAGTCATTCCAGCAGAACTCTGTGTGTGTGTGTGTGTGTGTGTGTGTGTGTGTGTGTGTGTGGTGTGTGTGTGTGTGTGTGTGTGTGTGTGTGTGTGTGTGTGAGAGAGAGAGAGAGAGAGAGAGAGAGAGAGAGAGAGAGAGAGAGAGAGAGAGAGAGAGAGAGAGGGAGAGTCCCATAAGAATACAAAGCATAACGACATAATGACAAGAGGGCATGAGCTAGTACACACACACACACACACACACACACACACACACACATACACAATTTACTCAGATAAGACATAATTACTAAACAGAATAGCATGTGCACTTCAAGTACAAAACACTTTGTTAATAGTCGGGTTCATACAGACAGAGACCGAGAGAGAGAGAGAGAGAGAGAGAGAGAGAGAGAGAGAGAGAGAGAGAGAGAGAGAGAGAGAGAGAGAGTTTTTTTTTTTTGTTTTTTTTTTTTTTTGTTGTTGTTGTTTTTTTGGGGGGAGGGGAGAAGGGGGCGCTGGTTCTTCGGACAGTGAGTGCATCTGTTCGCACTCGTTATGCACATTTAAAAGAGGAATACTCTAAAACATCTACGTAAGCATTTCATGTTTTGCTGAATAAAAATCGATTCTTTGACTGAAAATCATAAACGTATATTTGTGTACATTATCTGTGAGCCATAATTCGAGTACACTATCTCAATACGTGACCTACTCTACTGCCACTCTCTCATTCTCCTTTCCCCTCCCCTCCCCTCTCCTCTCGTCTCTATCCTTTTGTTTTTGTTGCTTCTGTTTGAATACCCAACATGCCATTAACACATTTATGAATTGTCAGCTTTTATGTGAACTTCTTTAGAGTATATCATGTCGATTTGTCACACACACACACACACACACACACACACTCCTTTCCACTCTCCACTCACACCTTCACCAGTCAGCACTGTAATGTGGACGGGGAAGAAGCTGGGACACCTTGCCATCGAAGGGAGTCTAGTGACCTTTACCTTCAAGCTACAGACATTACAGCTGTCACGAAACAGCAGAGTTCTAACAGTGCCGATAACAGCGTGCTGCTCGTGTACGGATTTGATTAAAGAGCGGTGTCCACGAAGAAACGCTTATATCATTATCCCCTCTTGAACTGATAAGAATTTCGTGATAAACTACTGGCTACTTGTCGAAAACCCAGTTACTTGTCTGTCACCCGATTTTAGTGTATGCGCATCAAAGGGGAAAGAAACAATCGCGTCATATGAACTGTACACTTTCCGACGATGTGCGTCGTGGTGGATCCACACTTCGAAGGGCGGTAATCAGCAACCGCGCTGCATGGAGCATAGGCGGCGCGCTTCATCCGTTAAGAACATTAACTCTCGATGTCTTTTTGACGAGTATGGATCCCCCCCCCCCCCCCCCCCCCCCCCCCCACTGG
>JADBJO010005675.1:50000-52500 GCA_016801955.1 Conus betulinus | reverse complement strand
AAGGCTACTGTCTGTGTTCGCGCTCGGCGACTGGAAATGTCACGGCGTCAGCGGTGTCGGATAAAAACCTCCCCCTAACAAAAAAATCTCCACCTACACACACACACACACACACACACACACACAGAGTTTTTTTTTTTTCTGTCCAAACAAACGACCTCTCTTTTTCAGCCTATTGATGAGTCCTGTCAGCTTGTGATAGCACCGCGCCGTGAATTCATACAAGCAACTCCAACTTTATTCTGTATATTCAGAAAAAAAAAAATTGTTGATACTTCACTAAATGGTGCAGCGGGTATCGCATGTTGCTAAACCGTAATAAGAATCAAAGACACACTCGTAAGAGCCCGGTCAAATATGGCAGAATATAGAACAGTTCCGTCTGTTGTTGCTGTTGTTGTTGTTGTTGTTGCCTTTTTCCCCAGAGCAGTGTAAGAATTGAAGTACAAGACAATCATCGTGCCCTGGGTATAATTATTGACACCAGTCTTTCGTGGATTTCTCAGATCAAAACCTTATGCAAAGCCAAGTCCAGCCACTTACTTACTGACACGGGATGAAGCAAGTTTGAAATTTCAGGCCAAAAATGATTCCTCACTGCATACATAGTCTCGCTGTAGGCTATAACTCAACGCGTGAAAAATGGCAGGACACTGTTGATCAACGGTGCACTTAGAACAGTTCTGTTGTGCTTGAGTCATGAAGGATTGACTTATATTCAAGTTGAATTTTCCAAGGGGATGTGTAAACTTTCAATAAAGGAATGTTCATGGCAAAAAAAAAATGAAATTATCTGGATTATCCCCGCAACTCACTGAATCTAAATTTAGCATCAGTCCTAGAAATCCTAAAACGAACAAAGAAACAAACAAACAAAAACGTATGGTTCCCAAACCCAGAATTGACCCACTGAAAGCAACCTATTTCACTATTCTAGTTACTACCCCCACATGACTTTCGTTGTCCCTTGCCAGTGCTACTGTTTTAGAAATACTTTGCACGCTATGTAAGTGCATGAAAAAAAAAGTCAAAATGTGAAAGATCTGCATTATACTCCATGCAGTGTACATGTGTGAGAGCGAGCGAACTGCTCCGATAATCATATGTATTTTTCATTTGTCTTCGTTGTTCTTTATTTCACTTTTTATTTCATGTCGCCTTTTACTTTAAGAAAAAAAATCCAAAACTCTGACTGACTTGTGCTTATTCTTTTCCCTCATTAAACAACATTTTCGTTCGTTCGTTCGTTCGTTCGTTCGTTCTCTCTGTCTGTCTGTCTGTCTGTCTGCATCTCTCTCTCTCTCTCTCTCTCTCTCTCTCTCTCTCTCTCTCTCTGACACCAACATTCTCTCTGTCTCACAGCTTCGAAAACCAGTTTTGTCTTAAATGCCAGTGTAGTTGAACATGACTGCCTCATTAATCAGTGTTCTGTCTTCTCTTCAGGCAGTACTGATGATCCTGTTGTTTGACTAATGCTTCTTATATCCTTTCTCCGCGTAAGAGAGAGAGAGAGAGAGAGGGATAGAGAGAGAGAGAGAGAGAGAGAGTGTGTGTGTGTGTGTGTGTGTGTGTGTGTGTGTGTGTGTGTGTGTGTGAGGGAGAGAGATAGAGAGAGAGAGAGAGAGAGAGAGAGAGAGAGAGAGTGTGTGTGTGTGTGTGTGTGTGTGTGTGTGTGTGTGGTGTGTGTGTGTGTGTGTGTGTGTGTGTTGTTGAGTGTGTGCGTGTGTGTGTACCAGCGTACGTGCATGAGCGCGCGCGCGCGCCTGCATGTGTGTGTGTGCGCGCGTGCGTGCGTGCGTGCGTGTATGCGTGCGTGCGTGCGTGCGCGCGTGCGCGCGCGCGCGCGCGCGCGCGTGTGTGTGTGTGTGTGGAGTAAGAGCTGTTCCTTTCTGAATGAAGATTAAGATGTACTGACAAGTGGTACTACAGCTACTCGGAGTCTACTGATACTTCAGCTGCGCAGCATGAACATCGAGCACACAGTGTGAGAAGAGGCTGCACACCAAAAATGTATGCGCCCCAAGACCTTGCGTAAGGAGTCGAATATTTATAGACATGGGCAGTTACACTGTTTTGAGACTTTGTATTGTGTTTGAAGGTTGATTCTCCTCATTTTCTTTCATATGGCCAGCAGGGTTCAAGCGGACAGATGACAATCAAAGAAATGGGGACTACTTGGGGGCTTCAGCTGGCGCAAAGATAGGGCCACGAGGGAGTGCAAAGGCCTGACATGTGACGTCAACTAAGGGGAAGGTCGTGTATGTGAAGATTATTTGTGATTTTTCTTCCATATGGCCAGCAGGGTTCAAGCGGACAGATGACAATCAAAGGAATGGGGACTATTTGGGGGCTTCAGCTGGCGCAAAGATAGGGCCACGAGGGAGTGCAAAGGCCTGACATGTGACGTCAACTAAGGGGAGGTTAATTGTGTATGTGAAGATTATTTGTGATATCATCGGTGGAACTCCCCAATAGAACAAGGGGAATAATTGGTGGGGAT
>JADBJO010005675.1:40000-45000 GCA_016801955.1 Conus betulinus | reverse complement strand
GTGAGTATCGCCACGCGCGCCAAGCCAAGAATAGTCAAGAGAGACATTATGGCGCACACACAACGCGTGCCGCGAGTTGTTCCGATGCTGCAAAGTGAAGGTGTGAGTTTTGCTACCGCCTTCACCGCGGTTCGATAGCGGCTGGCAGAAACGTACTTGCACCAAGTTTTAATGGGAAAGCGGTGTTGACTAAACCACCATCTTTGGACAGGCAGTATTGGGCAAGTTTGTTAAGAAGTCTTGACTTTTGTACAGTTTGTAGCCTACTTGACACATTTCGGACTCTCGGGGGGAATATATTTATCATTCTGCACTTAATTGCGTGTGGATGCAAACCAGTAGGCACCGCAGTTAGAATGTGTTGACAATAGTGTAGCTGAAATAAGATGTTCCAAGTATTGTGTTCAACACGACTTCTCTGGTGATATTCACCTGTACTGAATCAAATTATATTGACGTATAAGAATTGATAACTGCAATCTGTTTTTACAATTATCTGAAATGCTGCATAGTCACTAGATGCTCTAAAATCTCACGTTACTCAGTATGACTACAGAGAGGCGATACATAATTGAAAAAGTAAACTAGACTTCTGTAGAAAGGTGACGTTTTAATTTGAATTACTTCGAGCCTATCGTAAGGCGGGAGGAGTTACGTGCCCTCCTTTTCTATGGCTCTGAGTGTTCAAAGTCACCACTATTATGTAAGTCTAGAGAAAAGTTTGTTCAACCTCCCAAAGTGTCTAGTGACTACTCGCAGCTGTAAACTCTGACTATTTATTTAGCTGGCGCGCACGCCGATACACACGTAACTCCTCCCTCCTTACGATAGGCTCTAAATAATTCACATTAAGCGCTACCTTTCGACATAAGTCTAGTTTAATTTTTCAATTAAAGACCACGGCTGGCCTGTGTTAGGACACCCTCTATCTGAAACACAGTCTTGGGCAGAAGTGGCGCGGATGAAATGCGTGACTTGGATGGGCGAACTGGCGCAGAGGGATGAGGATGCAGGGTGTGTGACACGGGTGTGAGCGTATTTTTGGCGGGAGTGGAGCAGATGAAAGGCATGACGTTGGATGGGCGAATTGGGGTGGGGGTGGGGGGGGGGGGGGGGGGGGAGAGCACGGATGAAGGGCGTGATGTGGGTGGGGGGGCGTATTGGTGCAGAGAGGTGAGGACGCAGGGCGTTTTGGGCAGTTTCAGTTTCAGTTTCATCAAGGAGGCGTCACTGCGTGTGGACTAGTCCATATACGTTACACCACATCCTCTAGATTTTGAGACCAAGCTACGCATGATTTTAAGCTGATGAATAAATGAAAGTCGTACTGGGCAGAAGTGGCGCATATGAAGGGCATGACATTGGATGGGCGATTTGGGGCAGGAGGGGGACGGAATAAGGATGTGACGTGGGTGGGCGAATTGGGGCGGTGGGGGGCGTGGATGAAGGGTGTGACGTGGGTGGGCGTATTGGGCCACAAGTGGCACGGATGAAGGGCGTGACGTGGATGGGCGAATTGAAGCGGGGGGGGGGGGGGGGGGGGGGGGGGCGCGAGGATGAAGGGCATGACTTTGAGTGGGCGTTTTGGGGTGGGGGGGGGGGGGGGGGGGAGCCAGATGAAGGGATGACTTTGAGTGGGCGTATTAGGACAGAGGGGTGCGGAAGAAGGGCGTCACGTGGTTGGGTGTATTGGAGCAGAGGGGGTGCGGATGAAGGGCGTGACATGGGTGTCTATTTGGAGCAAACGTACGGATGAAGGGAGTGATGTGGGTGTTCTATTGGGGCAGAGTGGGCGCAAACGCAGGACTTGACATGGGTGGGCATATTAGGGCAGAGAGGACGCGGAGGAAAGGCGTGACGTGGGTGTTCTATTGGGGCAGAGAGGACGTGGACAACGCGCGACCTATGTGTTTTTTGGGGCAGAGGGGACGTGGAGGACGCGCGACCTATGTGTTTTATTGGGCAGACGGGACGTGGAGGACGCACGACTTACGTGTTTTATTGGGGCAGAGGGGACGTGACATGCAGGGCGTGACATGTGTGGACATGAAAGCAGAGCGTGACATGGCTGAGAGAACTGGGGGGTGGGGGTGTGGGTGGGTGGGGGAGAGGGGGGGGGGGAGGATGTTACACTTGAGATGGATGAGCCGTAAGAGAAGGTGGGAAGCGAGGATGCATATGGGTGGGCATAATGGGAAGGAGGGAGCGTGTAGGCAAGGGCGTGTGACATGGCTGATAGTATTGCGGGCAGGGAGAGGAGAAGGGGGGGGGGGGGGGGGGGGGGGGGAGTTGAGCACGGATGCATGATGTGACTAGGACGGGCAAATTGAGGAGGGGGAGGAGCGGGAGGGGGAGGGGGGGCGGGGGGGGGGGGAGGCAGGGATGAACGGGGCGATATATAAGGGCATATGTGGGAGGGGGAGGGGGAGGAGCGAATGCAGGGTATAACAAGCTGGGTAGAGGGGACGAGGATGGAGTGTGTCATGGCTACGCCGTAGTGGGTACAGTGTTTGACATGGATGGGTGTGTGGGGGTGTGCATGCAATGCGCGACATACTGTTGGGCATGCAGGACGCAGACACGGTGTGTGTGTGTGTGGTGTGTGTGTGTGTGTGTGTGTGTGTGTGTGTGTGTGTGCGCGCGCGCGCGAGCAAGTTTATGCACACATGCATTCACGTTTTTTGCACACACACACGTGTGTGTGTGTGTGTGTGTGTGTGTGTGTGTGTGTGTGTGTGTGTGTGTGTGTGTGTGTAAATGTTTAGTGTGTGTGCATATATTTATGTTTTTGTGTGTACAATGTATATGCGTGTATGTGTTTCTGATGTGTGTATATGATGTGTGTGTGTGTGTGTGTGTGTGTGTGTGTGTGTGTGTGTGTGTGTGTGTGTGGATGTGAATTAAGTATATATTCATGAATATATGTATTTATGTGTGTGTTAGCTGCCACGGAGTATAAACCCAGCAAAAGCAGCAGGCCATGACAACATACACAGCCGAGTTCTTAAAGAATGTTCAACACGACTGGCAGAAGGACTTACCCATATTTTCCAGAAGTCAGCCAACACAAGAACCCTACCAGATGACTGGCTCACAGCAAATATGGCACCAATCTCCAAGAAAGGGGGCAAACATCTGGCAAAGAATTACAGAGCTGCCTCACTCACATCATTTGCAAGCAAGCTTGGAGCATATCATATGCTGTCACCTGATGGAGGTCACCACACTACATGATCTGTGTCAGAGCTTTGAGAAGAATATTCAGACCGACATAGCCATCCTAGATTTTTCAAAGGCCTTTGATACGGTTCCACATTCGAAGCTGTTGGAGAAGCTGGGAGCTACGGCATCAGAGGCCCACTCTATCAGTGGTTCGCCACTTTCCTCACCCAGCGGAGTATGAAAGTGGTGGTAGATGGAAAGTCCTCTGAGCAAGTGACAGTAGACTCTGGCGTTCCCCAAGGTACAGTACTTGGCCCCCTACTATTCTTATGCCACATCAACGATCTACCTGCCTCCGTTTCATCTCAAGTCAGGCTCTTTGCAGACGACTGCCTTCTGTATCGAGAAGTTAAGATCAGGCAGACCACATCGCTTTGCAAGATGGCCTGAAAAAACTAGAAACCTGGGCTAAAGAATGGGGCATGAGATTCAATGCCAAGAAATGTTACCTCATGAGTGTGCAACACAGATCACCTTTCTTCTACCAGCTGGACAACCAAATCCTACAGCAAGTGGAATCTTACCCGTATCTTGGAGTTGAAATAAGTGAAAACCTGCTTGGTCTGCTCACTTAGACAAGATCGCCAAGAAAGCAAACGCCAGCCTGGGTATGCTTCGTAGGAACCTACGCTTTTGTTCTGAAGTCTTCTAGAGGTCCCTTCTAGAGTACAACTCCGCTGTCTGGGACTCATATACGCAAAGCGAAATTGACAGGATAGAAGGCATCCAACGCAGAGCAGCCAGATACATCACGTGAGATTACCGATCCCGAAACACAGGCTGTGTCACAGCTATGCTACAGGATATTGGCTTCCCTTCGCTGCAGGAAAGAAGACGGCAATACCGGCTCACCTTCTTATTTAAGATCACCGAAGGGCATCTTCCTGGCATAGAGGCGAATGAATACCTGACGCCTGTCCGAAACAAAAGACTTATAAAACTACAAGAGCGGAGAATCAAAAAAGGAAAAAACATCGTGGACAATACGGAAGGAACCACCAGCGCTCCTTTAACATCCAGCATACTGCAACGCTAGTCTTCGAAAAAACAGTTTTTTTTTCCCACGAACTATCAGGGAATGGAACACTCTAGACAACAGTGTTGTTTCAGCAGGGACTGTGGAGGAATTAAGAACCTCCTCCAACAGCCCCCCAAAGAGAAGTAGACAAAACACCTCCCCAACGCCCCCCCCCCACCCCCCCCCCCCCCCCCCCCCCCCCCCCCCCACCCCCCTCCCCCTTTCCCTGTTTCCCCTCTTCCATGACTGCGCAGAGGCTTGGCATCACCCCCCCAAGTGGCCCCCCCCCCCCCCAAACCCCCCCCCCCCCCCCCCCCCCCCCCCCCCCCCTCCCCCAAGTTCTTGGTCGATATTATGCCACAGTGTGGCCCTATCGACTACACACCAAGATCAAGATCAGGATCAAGTTTACATTTGTGTGGAATGGCCCAGCAGGAAGTGTTGATTTCTTTGATTACCATGATGGTAGTTTTTTTCTTTTTTTCATTGTGACTTAGCGCCTCCTGCCAGGCTTTGCTGAATGCCTTCCCGACGTCTACGACAAAGGGTTGAAACTCCCTAGCTCCTCATCTGTACAAGATAATTTTTCGAAAAAGAAGTGCGCAGGTTAAAAGGTTTGTTCGATGGTGCCAAGCGTCTGCCTTTCACGGGTTCTTCTGCAATAATCATTGTCACAACAGCTCACAGCAGTGGGATTAATCATGGTCACCAGCTCACAGCTGTAGGTGTGATTAATCATGGTCACCAGCTCACAGCTGTA